>JALNQF010000038.1:0-299600 GCA_028456385.1 Ophiosphaerella korrae | reverse complement strand
AATATTAAGTATTAGTATTCTAGGTTAGAGATTAGATTACTAATACTATCCTAATAATATATATTACTACTAACTATATACCTCTATTTCTTAGCTAGCTTTATACTTTGTATTTACTAAGATTATAAATTATAAATTTATTACGTACTTAGCTTTATACTTTATATTTACTAAGATTATAAATCGCGAATTTATTATATATCTCTATTGTAATTAGCTTCTTAGTAAAGTTTATTATCTATAGTAAAGCTAATAGGCTCTAATTAGCTTTTTCTTATTATAGCTATAATACTATTCCTCTCTCTAAGTAGGTCTTTATTTCTCCTCTCTAGGCCTAAGGTTATTAATCTAGTTTCTTTATTTATTTCTAATTCTTTATTATTCTTTATATCTTCTTATTCTAATTATAATAAACTTCTTCTTATTACTTATATTACTTGTAATAAAGTTAAAATATTTCTTTACGCCTATTATACTTAATTAAAGCTTACTTATCTTATATCTTTAAAGGATAGTAAATACTATAATAAGTATATTCTTACTAATATTTAATATAAGTATACTCCTTTAGGCGTTTTACTTATAGAGTATAAGGATTTAATTTCTACGTAGTCTCTTCTTACTAAATTATATAGAGTAAGCTATTAACTAAGCTTAAGAAATACTATTATTATAGCTTATAGAAGCTAAAGCTAAGTATAAGCTAACTCTTTATAAGCTAGTAGATCTTTATTCTTATATTAAGTATTTTTATAAGATAAAGGCTTATAATAATACTAAATTATCTAAATAGTCTTGTACCTTAAAAGTTAAAATAAACCTTAAGGACGTAGTAGAGGCTACTCTAGCTCCTATTATATTAGGCGTTCTTAGCGTCTCTCTATTTATTACTAGTAGTACTAATTTTCTTAGTTTACTATAAAGTACTCTAGAGGGTTTTAATTTTAGAACTCCTCTAGTTTCTTAAAGTAGTTAAGATTATTTTCTAGTTCTTATATATCTTCCTATAGTTATCCTTTTTTATCTATACTTATCTATTTTACTAAATAGTAGTTCTTTCTATTATAGAACTAGTATACTAAGATTTCTTTAACTTTTTATTCTTCTTATTCTCTATATATATCTACTTTATATACTAGTAGTTTTACTTCTTATAGTACTATTTTAAGTAGCGCTATATAGAAAGTTAAGTATATCTTTATCTTATTTAGTAGCCTTAGTTTAAATATAATTAGTATAACTTTCTTCTCTACTTTATATAGTTCTATTTTAACGTAATCTAGTTTTAAGCTTAGTTATTTACTCTTAATATTTTTTTATACTAACTATACTTTTTCTCTCTCTTTAAATTAGGGTCCTTCTTAGTATTTTTTATTATAGTACTTAGCTATCTAATTATATAGGAATTCTACGTCCTATCTTAATTAATTATATATATCTTTAAGTCTATTAGTAAAGTTTTCTCCTCTTAGAGACTAAGATATCTAAGTTCTTAGTATCTAATATATATTAGGGTTAAATCTATAGTTTATAAAAAAAAGTAATACTCTTATTACTATATTCTTTACGCTGTTGTATACTAACTATACTATAGGTAGTAACTATACCTAATTATTCTAGTTGTAGTTAAGGTAGTATCTTAAGTATTATTCTACTATCTAATTTATTTATTCTAATTATCTATCTATTTATAAGTAGTATACTATAGACATTATATATTATATTCCTAATTATACTATTATTGTTTCCTATAGTTTTAATATAAATCTTATATCTCAATCTATAATAATCTTGTCTAGTAGTCTATATTAACTAATTATAGTTCCTAGAACTTAGTATATAGTAACTTCTATCCTACTTATCTCTTTATATAGTCTAAAGTATAAGTATTTTATAAGTTTATTTACTATTATTAGGATTTTATTATACTTAACTCCTAATATTAGGTCTTTTAACTTAAGTAGTTTTGTAATAAAGTCTATTGTAATAACTCCTTATAGTTATTCTAGTACTTTTACTAGTTATAGCGTTCTATATAGTATATATCTATTATACTTATTTTTTTAGTATTCTATATAGTCTTATAGTACTTCTATTACTAATTATTTTACTCTTAGGATATAGTAGTCTTATAGTAACCTATCTAGAGTTTTATTAATCTCTTAGTATCTATATACTAGTAGTTTATAGAATTATTATATAAATTCTCTTTAAATTTTCTTTAAAATATATATTCTTCTATAAGCTTATATAAAGCCTTCTTAGATTTCTAGTTTTTTTATTATAAGAAATACCTTACTCTTTACTTACTAGAAAGATATATATAGTAGTTATTTTTATAATAAAAGGTTTAGTAGAGTATTATATATTATATTTCTTTACTCTTAGCTACTTTCTTCTAAGGTTTAACCTATACTTATAGTACTTCTTTTTTCTTTTTAGTTATTTTTAACTATATTTCCTTATCTTTCTTATAGTCTTTACTTCTATAGTCTTTTATAAAGTATTCTAGTTTTCTATATTTATAGTATACTATATCCTTTTTCTTTTATAATTAGTAATCTTTTACGTAGTAGCCCTTTTTACTATAATTAAAGTATATAAAGTCTTTATTCTTCTTTTTTTTCTTATCTTTATTAGTATTAAAGATTATAAGGTCTCTAATATCTTAGTTTCTAAGTTAGCTACTATACTTATATAATAAGGGTTTATTAAATACTTAAGACTCTTGTAAACTCTAGTATAAGTTAGAAGTAGGGCTAATATACTAAAGATTATAATATTATATAGTTATAATCTAAAGTAAGGCTAGTACGCTATATAGGCGTATAAAAGGCTTAATACTTATAAAGAGAGTAAAGTAAGTATTATTCTCTCTTAGATACTAGTAGTACTATTAAATACTATCTATTATCTCTTTACTATCTCCTATAGCTTATAGTAAGTACTATTATCTTCTAGCTACCTCTTAATATAATAATACTTCTTTACTAATAGTCTAGAGATAATAATAATATACTCTTTATAATAGGCTATAATAATAGAAGAAAATACGTAGTTAATAGTTAAACAAGACCCTATATAGAGTATAAGTAGCGCGTAGCTAGGTTATATACTAAGTACGCTAGTAATAATTAAAGAACGTATTTATAAAGCAACTACTAGACGTAATAAATTAGCCTAACTACGTATACTCTACGCTCTAGAAGATAAAATTATACGTCTAGAATAAGAATAAACTACTCTTTACGCTATAACTCCTAAGAATAACTCTAAAGTTACTATTATTACTTCTTAAAAGTGTAACGCAAACTCCTTAGTTAATAATATATACGTAAAGTATATACTTTACTCTAAAGAGCTTATAGTATATAAAGGTAAATCTTTAAAAAAATACTAGAAGTACTATTACTTATATAAAATACTATTTTACTTTATACTTTAGAACTTTAAAGTAAAAAAGAATAAAGTCCTTTAGGCTATATAATACCTTAAGAGAGACTTACGTAAATAATAGTATACGTATATTAAGCGCAATCTAAATATAGATAAACTTTTTACCTAGAAGTACTTTAAAAAGTACTTACTAAACCTACTCTCTAACCCTATTAACTATAGCCTAGAAGTAGTAATAGTATACGCTATAGCTACTTAACGTAAAGAATAAAGCGTAAGATCTTTTACTAAATATCTAGATATCTTTAAAGACTAGCTTCTTTAGTATATAAAAAAATAAAAGATTTAGTACTTCTTTTTAAAACTATAGCCTAAACTATAAAAGGTAATTACTAACTATTATTAGGTCTTAGTAATAAGAGAAAACCTTATTACTTTAGGCTTAATACTTAAGCGTAACTTATATAATATAATAAAATTACAAGAGCTCTATATAAATAGCGTAAGTAAAGAAAACTTAAAAAAGGCCTAAATAAAAGAGGATACAAAGAACTCCTAAAATAAGTTAGTAGATAAGTCTACTATTAAATACTTTAAGTACTATAAAAAAAAATACTCTACTAGTAAGTACTATAGTAGTAACTCTAACTATATTCTAGTCTATATAAACTAAATAGGAAAAGGCCTAGCCTTATTATTAGCTCTAAGATAGTAAAGTATAGAGTAATTAATATCTTACTAGGTATATAGTATATATATAGCGTAGCTTTAGGCTTAAAGCTAGAAATAAAGCTTTAGGTTATTTTAGACTTTTAAGTAGATATTAGTTTTATTAGTTAGTAGACTATAGTAGAAATAGAACTAAAACTAATCTAAGACGCTAAGCTCTCTAGACTAGCCTAGATAGAGGCGTAAAAGTAGAATACTTATACTACTTATAAGCTTTAGGTGCGCCTTACTAATAATAATAAAGTAATACGTAAGTCTAAGATTATAGTATATAGAGTAAATAAAGAGAGAGTAGTACTCTTTTTTAGAAATCTTTTTCTTAAATAAGAAAGGATATAACTTAACTATAGATTATAAATATAGCGTTAGAGATATACCTTTATTACTTAAGTATAGTTATATATAACTAAAGAATTTATAAAGAACCTAGAAGAAATATAAGTAGAACTATACTTACTAGGAGTACTTAAGACTAATATAATTAACTTAGAATATAATATATATATCTACGCTATACTTATAGCGTAGGAGTTACGTATTCTAGACACTTTATTAGAATACTATAACGTATTTAATAACGTTACTATATAGATACTACTTTACTTAAAGAACTCTAATTATATAATCTTATTAATAGAAAGAAAAGAACTTCTCTATAAGCTACTCTATAATCTCTTTATATATAAGCTTAAAGTACTTTATATATATATAGAGGATATACTCTATAAAGGCTAAATACGTTATAGTAATAGTCTAGTAGGAGTACTTATCCTTTTTATTCTAAAAAAGGATAGAGCTCTATACCTCTATATTAACTACTATAGCCTAAACTTAGTTATAGTAAAAGATTAGGACCTACTCCTACTAATTAGAGAGATACTAGACTACTTATTAGGCGTATAATACTATACTACTTTAGATCTTAAGGATACTTACTATAGGATTAGAATTAAATTAGGAGATAAGTAGAAAACTACTTTCTACACTCGCTATAAGTATTTTAAATACCTAGTAATACTTTTTAAGCTAACTAACGCCTTTACTAGTTTTTAAGTATATATTAACAAGGTACTTAGTAGACTCCTAGATTATATCTATATAGTATACCTTAATAATATACTTATATATACTTATAGTAATAACGTTATACTATACTAGTATACTATCTACTCTATACTAGTAGCGCTAAGAAGAGTAAAACTCTTTATAAACCTAAAGAAATATACCTTTATATCTAATAAAGTATATTTTCTAGGCTTTATTATTATAAGGTATAGTATACGCGCTAAACCTAAGTATATTAAGACTATTACGTAATAGCTAGAGCCTATAAGTATTAAAGAACTATAGTTATTCCTAGGTTTTATAAACTTTTACTAAAGATTTATTAAGAGATATACTTATAAAATAGCTTTCTTTATAGACTTATTAAAAGAGAAGTAAGAATTCTATTAGCTTAGTATAGTACAAAAAGCTTTTAAATAACTTAAAGTATACTTTATAAGTATACCTATCCTATACTACTATAACTTAGCGCTACCTATTTACTTAGAGATAGATACGTTAACCTTTACTATTATAGCTATAACAAGAGAAAACTAATTTAAACTAGTTAGCCCTACTATAGATAATAGAAGTATGTATAACTTATAGAGTAATAAACTTAACTAGAAAACTAACTATAATAGGGACACGTAATAAATTCGCGATTTATAATCTTAGTAAATATAAAGTATAAAGCTAAGTACGTAATAAATTTATAATTTATAATCTTAGTAAATATAAAGTATAAAGCTAGCTAAGAGATTAAGGTATATAGTTAGTAGTAATATCTATTATTAAGATAGTATTAGTAATTTAATTATTAACTACAAGTAACAATATATTAATATCGTAAAACATCTTTCTATTATTTAGAGCCTATTACTAATTACTATATAAACTTTTACTATTACTTTATAATCTATTAATAACTTAAAGGTTATTAGGAAGTTAACCCTAGTACACCTATTACACTTTACTAATTTAGTTATTACGAGAAGTAAAGCGTAAGTAGCGTATAGTCTAGCTAATATAATAGTAAAAAGTTTAACTAAAAAGAGAGCTAAGGTACCTATAAGTAGTTATAAATTAGATAATATAGTATAGAGAGATATTAAAAACTACTTTAATAACTTAATCTCTAAGAAAGAAGATATAAAGATAGTAATTAACGCCCTAGAAACCTAAAATAAAGAACTCTAGGAATATATAAAATAAAATAAAGCTTAGATTAAAGCTATTATTAAAGGATAAAATTAGATAGAATTAATTACGTAACGCCTAGAGATAAGCGCAATAAAGAAACTACTAAAGATACTTATCTTTAAGAAGTTTAATAGAATAAGAAAGAAACTAAGATCTTTTATAGTATTAGTATAACTCTAGATAGATATATAAGTACTATACTTTAATATAGAAGAGAAGAAGGTAATATATATTAGAATATACCTTAAAGAGGATATAATAAGATAGTTTAAACCTTACTAGATAGATTATATAATATATACTCTAATAACCTAGAAAGATAAAACTAAAGCTATTTTTAGAAGTTATAAATACTTTACTAAACGAATAAGAGTAGTATTTAGGAATATAGATATTACCTAATAAGCTAAAAAGAAAATTAAAAGGCTTATATAAAGTAAAAGTATTTCTAAATATATATTATAATTTAAATAACTGTTCTAAAATATAGAATAAAATAAATTAGCCCTAATATTATAATTTAAATAAGGACTAAACGTAAAAATCTAATACAAGATAATTTATATAGAGAAACCTAGGACACTAGAAGCTCTAAAGTAGTAAGTAATCTAAATTAATAATAACTTTTAAGAATAGAAAAAGAATAAGTATAGTAGCTAATCTAAAAACTAGGATATTAGAGACCTTATAATCCTTAACGCTAATAAAGATAGAAAGAAAAAGAAGAATAAAGACTTTATATATTTTAAATATAGTAAGAAAGGTTACTATATAAAAGACTACTAATTATAAAAGAAGAAAGATATAGTATATTATAAATATAGAAAACTAAGATACTTTATAAAAGACTATAGAAGTAAGAACTATAAGAAAGATAGAGAAACTTAGTTAAAGATAACTAAAAAGAAGAAAGAAGCACTATAAGTATAAGCTAAACCCTAGAAGAAAGTAGCTAAGAGTAAAGAAATATAATATATAATACTTTATTAGACTTTTTATTATAAAGATAACTACTATATATATCTTTTTAGTAAGTAGAGAGTAAGATACTTTTTATAGAAGAATAAAGTAGTAGTAATAAAAGAAAGAATAAAAGTATAGCTAGAAGAAATAGTATACGTAATAAACCTACTAATAGAAGACTTAAAAAAGGAGGAGCCTTAGACCTTATTAATCTAGGCTAAAGGAATAGCACTAAATAAAGAGACTACTATAGCTTTTTCTAAAGAACTATAAGAAAGTAAGAAATAAATTAGTATAAAAAGTATAAAGTATACCTAACTAGATATATATAGCTATAATAGCTATATAATAATAGATATAAAGGAATAAAATAAAGAATAGAAGTTTATTTAAAAATACTTACTAGTTATAAGTATAAAAGAAGCGTATAAAGACTAAAAAGAACGTAATTCTAAAGAAATAAAGTTTACGCTATTTTAAGAGTAGATAAAGTAAAATACTATTATAGTAAAAAGAATACCTATATAAAGAGAGTAGTAATACTTTATAAGAAAAATATAATAGATTAATAAAGCCTATATACTAAGAATACTAGTAGTATACTATATTCTAATAACTAATATACTAGGAAAAGATAAGTACTAGGAAGGTAATAACAAAATAATAGATCTTAAATACCTAGTATATTTTAAAGTATTATAGATATTATACCTAGATAAGAATTATATTATATATAAAAACCCTAAAGTAAATAATAGTATATAGCCTATAAGAAGAAGAGGCTATAACTATATAAGAGTAATTCTAGTAGAAGATATCTAAGGATAAGAAATAATCCTAGAAGAAAGTTACGTAGTAGTAAGGCTAAGACTAAAACTATCTAAAAAATACGTCTAAAGAAGACTATAGTATAAATATATATATAATAAATATCTAAAATATAAAGAATATAAACTTAGAATAAGGCTATAGCTTTAGAAAGATAGATAATTTATAAAATTACTTAAGCAAGAATAGCTAAAAAGTATAAGAAGCTTATATATTATAAAAATAGGTATATACTAAGAAAAGATAGTATAATTAATAATTAATAGTAGAGCTATAGGAAACTTTATATTAAAGAAGTTTGTAGAAATATAAGGAATACGTTATATAATAAAAAAATACTCTTAATAACTAAGTATAATTAAAGGAAAACTATTCTAGGAACCTATTAGGTTTAAAATAGTTCTCTCTACTCTAGAACTAGAAAGAATAACAATTAAAAATATAGTTATAGATATAACAATAATTAATAATAAATAAGATATAATATTAAGAATACTATAGTTATAAATAACTAACCTATATATTAATTAGAGAATAAAGAGAATTAGTTACTCTAAAAAAGATATATTAAAAGCTAATATAAGTATATATAAAGGAGAATTCCTAAAAGAATATAAGAAATAAGAGAAATAACTTATAGAGCCTAAAGACTACCTTCTAGAATACTAGCTATAGGACTTAGTAATAGACCTAGAAGAAGGAAAAAATATAGGATAGAGCTTAGTTTATAGAAAAACTAAAGAAGAATCTAAAATTAAATAAGTATTTATTAAAAATATAATAAAGAAAAGATAGATATAAGAATCTAAATCTTTAGTAGTATATAGCCTTATATTTATAGATAAAAAAGAGATAAGTAATAAAAGACTCTATATAGATTTTAGGAAAACTAATATAGTTACTAATAAGAACTAATACCTCTTACTATAAATAGATAAAATATAAGATAGACTATAGAAAGTAAAGATCTTTATAAAGTTAGATATCTAGAATACCTACTACTAGATTAGGATTAAAAAAGGTAATAAATAGAAAATAGTATTTAGAATACAATATAAACTATATAAATATTTAGTTATACCTTTTAGATTAATAAATGTAGTAGTAGCCTTCTAAGAAAGAATTAATATAGTACTAAGAAAGTACTTAGACGTGTTTATATTTGCGTACCTAGATAATATCCTTATATTCTTAGAAATAGAAGAAGAATACGTATAATATATACACAAGGTACTAGAAAAACTAGTAGAAAGTAAGCTATTCTTTAAAATAAGGAAATACAAATTCTATATAAAAGAAATAGATTTCCTTAGGTTTATTATAGAACTAGGAAAAATTAAGTTAATTAATAAATAGCTAACACTAAAGAACCTAAAGGAAGTATAATAGTTTTATAGGTTAGTAAACTTTTATAGAAAATTAATAGTAAAATAGTCTAAAGATATAAAACTAATAACAAGACTTATAAAGAAAGACGTACTATTTAAATAGATAAAGGAATATAACAAAGTATTTAATAAGATTAAGAAA
Source organism: Ophiosphaerella korrae (assembly GCA_028456385.1). Lineage (NCBI taxonomy): Eukaryota > Fungi > Ascomycota > Dothideomycetes > Pleosporales > Phaeosphaeriaceae > Ophiosphaerella > Ophiosphaerella korrae. Next base: position 289,907 of record JALNQF010000038.1, on the reverse strand, counting down.
AAATTTATAGAGAATCTAGTTATTAGAATATATAACCTAGAACTACTAGTAATAGTAAAAATAGATATATCTAACTTAGTCTATAGAATAGTACTAATACAAGAAAACTAAACTATAAAACAAGAATATTTAGTTAAATACTTCTCTAAGAAAATAAAGCTAGTAGAGCTTAACTACTTAATTTATAACAAGAAGATACTAGTAATCTATAAAGTATTTAAATAATAGAGAGTATACCTATAAAGAGTAAAATACTAAATAAAAGTCTATATAGACTATAAGAATCTTATAGGATTTATAATAAATAAAGACTTATTATAATACTATATAAGATAGTAAGAGTTCTTATTAATATTTATCTTTAAAGTTATATATATAAAAGAGAAAGATAACTAATTTATAGATACTTTTAGTAGAAAACTAGACTTATAAGAAGAAGTAAATACTACTAGTATAGTTCTAATTAAGAATAAAGAAGGATATTTAGTCCTAAATATACTAAAAATAGCTATAATACTTAAAAGAAAGAGTAGCGAGCTAAATAAATAGATTTAGAAAGAAATAAGAAAAGCTTCTAAAGAATTAAAAGAACTTAAAAAATAAGAAGGCCTTGTATAAGCCTATAGAAGAACGTATATTCTAAGAAAAATATAAAGAGAATTTATATAATAGTTCTACAAACTACTAGTATATAGATATTAAGGAATTAATAAAATACTAAATAGACTACTAAGAGATTATTATATTCTAAGAGTAAAACAACTAGTAATAGAAGTACTAAGAGACTATATAGAATACTATAGAAATAAGTATAGTAGATATATACTATATAGAATATTATAACTAATTAAAGTACTAGAAAAACTTTAAAAAGTTATTATAATAGATTTTATTATAAAACTACCTAAGTTAAAAGACTTAATATTAGGAGTTAAGTATAATAAAATCCTAATAATAGTAGATAAACTTATAAAGTACTTATACTTTAGACTATACAAGAAAAAAAGTAGAATAGAAGTTACTATATACTAGATCCTAGGAACTATAATTAGCTAATATAGACTACTAGATAAAATTATTATAGATAGAGACGTAAGATTTATATTAAAACTATAGGGAATAATAATAGTATAATTAGGAATTAAATATATAATATTAATAGTATACTATCTATAGATAGATAGATAATTAGAACGTATAAATTAGATAGTAGAATAATACCTAAGATACTACCTTAATTATAACTAAAATAATTAGGTATAGTTACTACCTATAGTATAGTTAGTATACAATAGCGTAAAGAATATAGTAACAAGAGTATTACCTTTCTTTATAAACTATAGATTTAACCTTAATATATACTAAATACTAAGAATTAAAATATCTTAGTCTCTAAGAGAAGAAAACCTTACTAATAGACTTAAAGATATATACAATTAATTAAGATAAGACGTAGAGTTTTTATAAAATTATATAAAAAAATATTATAATAAGAAATATATAAAGAGACCCTAATTTAAAGAAGGGAAAAAAGTATAGTTACTATAAAGAAATATTAAAAGTAAATAATTAAGCTTAAAACTAGACTATATTAAGATAAGACTATATAAAGTAGAGAAAGAAGTTACACTAGTTATATTTAAATTAAGACTACTAAGTAAAATAAAGATATATCTAATATTCTACGTAGTACTACTAGAAAAAGTACTATAAGATATAGAACTACTAGTATATAAAGTAGACACGTATAGAGAATAAGAAAAATAAAAAGTTAAGGAAATCCTAGTATATTAGTTCTATAATAGTAAGAACTACTACTTAGTAAAATAGATAAGAATAAATAAAAAAAGATAACTATAAGAAGAAATATAGGAACTAGAAGATAACCTTAATTACTCTAAGAAACTAGAAGAGTTCTAAAGTTAAAACTCTCTAGAACGCCTTATAGTAAGTTAAGAAAACTAATAATACTACTACTAGATAGAGAGGTAATAGGAGCGCCTAATACAATAGGAGCTAGAGTAGCTTCTACTATATTATCTAAATCTAATTTAGCTTCTAAAGTATAAAACTATTTAGATAACTTAGTATTATTATAAGCTTTTATCTTATAAAGATACTTAATATAGAAATAAAGCTCTACTAGCTTATAAAAAGTTAACTTATACTTAGCCTTAGCTATAGTAAGCTATAATAATAATTACGCTTAAGCCCTATTAATAGCTTACCTTATACAACTTAGTAGAAGGAGACTATATAGAAATTAAATACTTATACTTTATAAGCGAAACTTTAGAAAAAATATATTTATACTAATTATTAGTAAGGATACACTTATTATAGTATTTACTATTATTTAAAAATATAAAGTAAGAAAGACCTAATTTAGTATAATAATAATAAAAGAATATCTTAACCTTATTATAAACAATACAAGCTATAAGAAGAAGTTTATTATACTAGGACTAGGATAGTATAGAGAGTAATAAAGAACTAAGGATTAATAAAAATATAAGACTAATAACTTTAGTACTAGTATAGAGAAATAAAAGACTATATAAAAGAGGAAATAGTATTATAGTAGTAATAAAGGAAACTAAGATAGAACTAATTAGTCTACGCTTAGCTACTAACAAAGTATAGGATAAGTAAGGTAACAACTTATAGGATAATAAGTTTAACTAGGAAGCTAACTATAATATAAATACGTAATAAATTTATAAATTTATAATCTTAGTAAATATAAAGTTACAAAGCTATTATATAATAAATTTATAAATTTATAATCTTAGTAAATACAAAGTAATAAAGCCGCTAAGATATTATTACTATATAGTTAGTAGTAATACGTATTATTAGGATAGTATTAGTAATTTAATTCTTTAACTATAGAACGCTAATACAAGACAATTACAAAACATCTTCTATTAATATTAGTTATTATAGATTATCTATATAAGCTTTACTATTAACTCTTAATCTACTAATACTCTAATAGCTACTAGTAGTCGACGTAGGTAGCCTATTACAAGAAACACCTAAAGGAGTATACTTATACTAAATATTAGTAAGAATACACTCGCTATAATATTTACTATCTTTTAAAGATATAAGGTAAGTAAGCTTTAATTAAGTATAATAGGCGTAGAGAAATATTTTAACTCTATTATAAGTAATATAAGTAATAAGAAAAAGTTTATTATAATTAGAATAAGAAGATATAGAGAATACTAAAGAACTAGAAATAAATAAGAAAATAGGACTAATAACCTTAGGCCTAGGATAGAAAAATAAAAACCTATCTAAAGAAGAGAATAGTATTATAGCTATAACAAGAGAAAACTAATTTAAACTAGTTAGCTCTACTATAGATAATAGAAGTACGTATAACTTATAGAGTAATAAACTTAACTAGAAAACTAACTATAATAGAGATACGTAATAAATTTACAATTTACAATCTTAGTAAATATAAAGTACAAAGCTAAGTATATAATAAATTTGTAATTTGCAATCTTAGTAAATACAAAGTATAAAGCTAGCTAAGGGATTAAAGTATATAGTTAGTAGTAATATCTATTATTAGGATAGTATTAGTAATTTAATTATTAACTACAAGCGATAATATATTAATATTATAAGATATCTTTCTATTATTTAGAGCCTATTACTAATTACTATATAAACTTTTGCTATTACCTTATAATCTACTAACAACCTAAAGGTTATTAGGAAGTTAACTCTAGTACACCTATTATATTTACAATCTCTAGGATCTTATCCTAACTCTACCTAGATAGGAAATAGTATCTAGTTACCTTTACTTCTAGAAAACTATAAGAAGTAGAATTAAACTATAAAATATATAATACTAAACTTCTTACTATTATTTATAGTTTTAAATAGTAGAGATACTACCTTAAAAGTATATAGTATATAATTTAAGTACTTATAGATTATAATAACTTACGCTTAATATATACTATATATAAGCTAAACCTACGCTAAGTATACTAAGCTATATACTTAAGAGCTTTTAATTTTAAAGTAAAATACTAGGCTAGTAGGCTAAATCCTATAGATAGCCTCTTAAGGAGATATAACTATAAGTAAGAGAACCTATTACTAGTACGCTTATTACTTACTTTCTAGGAGAAATTATAACTAGTAAGTTTAGTAGCTAGAGTAAAGATAACTAGTAAAGTAAAAAGATTTATAACTAAGCTAAGCTTAGAAAGTATATACAAGATATATAGTACTAGAGACTATAGTACTAAAAGGACTCCTACTACTAGCGCTATAGAATATATACTATACGTACTATACTTAATAGCTAAAGAGTTAGTTAGTAGTAAACTTATATTAGTAGAGTCTAAAGCCTTTTTAATAACTTTATATAGACTATAGTAAAGAGACGCCTTTATATAAGTATAAGTAGAGAGTTTAATAAAAGTTAAAAGTACTTAATATAGTAGTAGAGTGTAAGTATAGTACTTAGATAATAAGAAAGTCCTAAGATATAAAGGTAGAGTATACGTTCTAAAAGAACTTACTATTAGGTAAAAGATTTTACTCTAGTATTATAACTTATATATAGCTAGCTACTTTAGTATACATAGAATACTTAAGCTAATTATAAGATACTATTACTAACTATTAATAGAGTAAGACGTTTAGGAATACGTAAAGACCTATATAGTATACTAGTAAAGTAAAGTACTAAGGTATAAGTAGTATAAGGAATTATTTCCTTAACTAATCCTAAGTAATATCTTTAAAGAAGTCTCTCTAGACTTTATTATAGGCCTCCTACCTTTAAAAGATAGCTTAGAGTACGTATATAATATAATACTAGTAATAGTAAACTACTTATCTAAGATAGCTATCTATATCCTAGTACTTAAAAAGTAAGACGTGTAATAGTTTATAGAAGTATACTTTAATAATATTATCTTAAACTATAAGATATAAAAAGGTATTATATTAGACTAAGAGTTAATCTTTACTTTAAAATTTTAGGTAGAAATATACTACTAACTATAAGTAAAGCGTAGGCTAAGTATAGCTTTCTACCTATAAACTAATAAGTAAACTAAATAATAAAATTAGACTCTAGAATAGTATTTAAGAATCTTTATAATAGAAAATTAAGATAATTAAGTTACTTTACTAAAAATAGTATAATTTATATATAATAACTTAATTTATAAAGGAATAAAGATAACGCCTTTTTACGCTATACTAGGTAAATACTTAATCTTTATATACTTACCTAAGGATAGTAAGCTAGAAAAAGAAGTACTAGACACTATTTAAAGAGTAAAGCGTATATATAGTACGTAAGTAATACTTATAAAGTTTCTATAAAAAGTATAAGTATATTAAGTATAGTACTATAAAAATAAATATAAACTAGAAGTCTTTAGAAAAAGAGAGCTAGTTCTACTAAGTATAAAGAACTTAAGCTTTACTTACTAACTATATAAGAAGCTATTAGATAAGTTTATTAGACTATTTTAAGTATAAAACGTAGTAGGAACGTAGGTATACTACTTACTACTACTACTCTACTATTATATTTACAACGTATTTTATATTTCTCTTCTTAAGAGATAAAAATCTTAATTAGGTATAAAAGATAATACCTAGCTACCTAAAGTAATAGAAGAGGGAGAAAAAGTATAAGAAGTTAAAAGAATCCTAAAGAAATATAAAAAGAAAGAATAACTAGAGTATCTTCTTAGATAGAAAAAATATAATAAATCTAAAGATATATAGACTCTTACTATAGATTTTAAAGATATAAATAAACTACTTAAAGATTTTAATTTAGCTTAAAGTACTCTATAATTAAAACGTATATAGAAAATATAATTTATATACTTAAAACGTACTTATAGAGTAAATAGTATAATCTAACTTTTAGCTCTATAGCTAAGTATCTATATATATAAAAAATAAATAATTATACTATAAACTATTTCTTCTCTACTTATTAGATAAGCCTAAACTACTCTCTACTTACGTCTTACCTACTTTTTAAAAGTAGAATATCTTAACCTTCTACTTTATTTTCTTCTTCTTTTTCTTTTTCTTCTTCTTCTTCTTCTACCTTTTCTTTTTCTACCTCTTCTTCTTTACTACTATCTTTATTATTATCTTCTTTATTATTAACTTATTTTATAAAAAAGTAGCTATAGTAAGCTTAAAAAGTAGTTAGTATACGCTATATAAGTATAGTATAAGTAAATATATAATATAGTAAAAGTAGCTTAAAATCTCTATTAATACTTTAACTAAACTTTACTACTAAGTTATAAGGCTATACTATTTAGTTAAAATAAGCTTTAAAAATTAAAGCGTAGTTATAAGTATTTAAGTAAGTACTCTTAAGAGAGTACTACTATAAGTAGTAAGGCGCCTATAGTTTAATAGCTCTAAGTTAAAAGTATACTAAGTATAAGTAAGCTTAACGCTAGTATAGCGTACCTCTAAGTTAGTCTTAAGAGTAGTAGTATTAGATATAGTAGTATTATACGTATTATAAAGCTTATAAAGATAGTTAATGTACTTATTAAGTATAGAGAGTACTTATTTATATTAGTTAAAGCGTATATAAAGAGTATATTTCTAAAATAGTTACTAAAGCGTAGCTACTATAATTACTAATAGAAAAAACTAGTAATAACGCTCTTCTAGCTTATTATATATCTTCTCCTAGTTAATAATACTTTAAGTATAGCGTAAGTAAGTAGTATATAAAGTATTATAATTAGCGTACTTAGTATCTATACTCTACTTAAAAGGTAAAGCTTAATAGATATTACTCTTCTTAATAAATTTTAGGCGAAGATAGTAAACTATAGTAATAATTACTAAACGTATACTACGTATATATTAAGTATATACTATAGTTAATAAGAGGATAAGTAAAATAATTACAAAAGGAAAATATTTTTTATATAGAGTCTACTAAGAGTAAACGTAATTACGTAAGTAATAATCTTTTTCTTATTATTAAAATATAAATAGAATATTATATATAAGTATAATAATAATAATACGCCTAATATATAGGTATAGAGCGTAAGGTATATAAATACTCTTTTCTTTATTTTCTTAAAGGTTTAGGGTTTTTATTAAGGTTATACTTTAAAGAGCTAGTAAAGATACTAGCTAAAGAGAAAGGCTCTATAACAAGAGTTTATTAAATACTTAAGACTCTTATAAACTCTAGTATAAGTTAGAAGTAAAGCTAATATACTAAAGATTATAATATTATATAGTTATAATCTAAAGTAGAGCTAGTACGCTATATAGGCGTATAAAAGGCTTAATACTTATAAAGAGAGTAAAGTAAGTATTATTCTCTTTTAGATACTAGTAGTACTATTAAATACTATCTATTATCTCTTTACTATCTCTTGTAGCCTATAGTAAGTACTATTATCTTCTAGCTACCTCTTAATAACTTGTTTTTCTTCTATTCTTAAAGATTATTATTAATTTATATTACCTATTATTTTAGAGCTTCTAGTATCCTAGGTTTCTCTATATAAATTATCTTGTATCGAATTTTCTTATTTAGTCTCTATTTAAATCTTAATATTAGGGCTAATTTATTCTATTCTATATTTTATAATAGTTATTTAAACTATAATATATACTTAGAGATACTCTTCTATTATATAAGTCTTTTAAGTTTTTCTTTAGCTTATTAAGTAATATCTATATCTCTAAATACTACTCTTATTTACTTAGTAAAGTATTTATAACTTCTAAAAATAGCTCTAGTTTTATCTTTCTATATTATTAGAGTATATATTGTATAGTCTATCTAGTAAAGTTTAAACTATCTTATTATATCTTCTTTAAGGTGTATTTTAATATATATTACCTTCTTTTCTTTTATATTAAAGTATAGTATTTATATATCTATTTAGAGTTATACTAAAGCTATAATAGGTTTTAGTTTCTCTTTTATTCTATTAAACTTCTTAAGTATAAGTATTTTTAGTAGCTTCTTTATTATACTTATCTCTAGGCGTTACGTAATTAGTTTTATTTAGTTTTATCCTTTAATAATAGCTTTAATCTAGGCTTTGTTTTATTTTATATATTCTTAGAGTTCTTTGTTTTAAGTTTCTAAGGCGTTAATTACTATTTTTATATCTTCTTTCTTAGAGATTAAGTTATTTAGGTAGTTTTTAATATCCTTCTATACTATATTATCTAACTTATAACTACTTATAAGTACTTTTACTCCTCTCTTAGTTAAACTTTCTACTATTATATTAGCTAGACTATACGCTACTTACGCTTTACTCCTCTTAATAACTAAATTAGTAAGGTATAATAGGTCTACTAGAGTTAACTTCTTAGTAAACCTAATAGGAGTTAGTAGATTAAGAGGTAATAACAAAAGTTTATATTTGTAATTAGTAATAACTATAAATAATAATTAATTTATATGTATAATATTAAGTATTAGCGTTCTAGGTTAGAGATTAGATTACTAATACTATCCTAATAATATATATTACTACTAACTATATACCTCTATTTCTTAGCTAGCTTTGTATATTATATTTACTAAGATCGCGAATTATAAATTTATTACGTACTTAGCTTTATACTTTATATTTACTAAGATTGTAAATTACAAATTTATTATATATTTCTATTATAATTAGCTTCTTAGTAAAGTTTATTATCCTATAAGTTATATATATTATTATTGTCTATAGTAGAGCTAATAGGCTCTAATTAGATTTCTTTTATTATAGCTATAACAATAAAGATAGCCTAAAATCTCTATTAATACTTTAACTAAACTCTTCTACTAAGCTATAAGGCTATACTACTTAGTTAAAATAAGCTCTAAAAATTAAAGTATAGTTATAGGTATTTAAGTAAGTACTCTTTAAAGAGTACTACTATAAGTAGTAAGGTACTTATAGTTTAATAGCTTTAAGTTAAAGGTATACTAGGTATAAGTAAGCTTAATACTAGTATAGTATACTTCTAAGTTAGTCTTAGAAGTACTAGTATTAGATATAGTAGTATTATATATATTATAAAGCTTATAAAGATAATTAATATACTTATTAAGTATAAGAAGTACTTATTTATATTAGTTAAAGTATATATAAAGAGTATATATTATAGTTACTAAGGTATAGCTACTATAATTACTAGAAGAATAATACTAGTAGTAACGTTCTTTTAGCTTATTATATACTTCTTTCTAGTTAATAATACTTTAAGTATAGTATAAGTAAGTAGTATATAAAGTATTATAGTTAGTATACTTAGTATCTATACTCTACTTAAAAAGCTAAGCTTAATAGATATTACTTTTTTTAATAAACTTTAGATAAAGATAGTAAACTATAGTAATAATTACTAAATATATACTACGTATACGTTAAGTATATACTATAGTTAATAAGAAGATAAGTAAAATAATTATAAATAAAAAATATTTTTTATATAAGATTTACTAAGAGTAAATATAATTAAATAAGTAATAATCTTTTATAAGTTATTAAAATATAAATAGAATATTATATATAAGTATAATAATAATAATATACTTAATATATACGTATAGTACGTAAAGTATATAAATACTCTTTTCTTTATTTTCTTAAAGGTTTAAGGTTTTTATTAAGGTTATACTTTAAAGAGCTAGTAAAAATACTAGCTAGAAGAAAAAGCTCTATAATAAGAGTTTATTAAATACTTATAACTTTTATAAATATTAGTATAAGTTAGAAGTAGAGCTAATATACTAAAGATTATAATATTATATAGTTATAATCTAAAGTAGAGCTAGTATACTATATAGGTATATAAAAGGCTTAATACTTATAAAGAAATTAAAGTAAGTATTATTCTTTCTTAGATACTAGTAGTACTATTAAATACTATCTATTATCTCTTTACTATTTCTTATAGCTTATAGTAAGTACTATTATCTTTTAGCTACTTCTTAATATATAATACTTTTTTATATCTTATAGTTTAAAATAATATTATTAAAGTATACTTTTATAAACTATTATATATTTTACTTTTTAAGTACTAGGATATAGATAGCTATCTTAGATAAGTAGTTTACTATTACTAGTATTATATTATATATATACTTTAAGCTATTCTTTAAAGGTAAGAAGCTTATAATAAAGTCTAGAGAGACTTCTTTAAAGATATTACTTAGAATTAGTAAAGAAGATAATTCTCTATATTACTTATACTTTAGTACTTTACTTTATTAGTATATTACGTAAATCTTTATATATTCTTAAACGTTTTACTTTATTAATAGCTAGTAATATATTATAGCTATAATAAGAGAAAATTAGTTTAAGCTAATTAGCCCTACTATAGATAATAATAATACGTATAACTTATAAGATAATAAACTTAACTAGGAAGCTAATTATAATAGAGATACGTAATAACTTTATAATTCGCGATCTTAGTAAATATAAAGTATAAATCTAAATACGTAATAACTTTATAATTCGCGATCTTAGTAAATATAAAGTATAAAGCTAGCTAAAAAGTATAGGTATATAGTTAATAGTAATACGTATTATTAGGATAGTATTAGTAATCTAATTTCTAACCTAGAACGCTAATACTTAATATTATATATACAAATTAACTATTATTTATAGTTATTACTAATTATAATATAAACTTTTATTATTATCTTCTAATCTACTAATACCTTAGTAGTTACTTATAGTTAATAATAGGTAACCTAGTTATACCTTACTAATTTAGATATTAAGAGAAGCAAAGCGTAAGTAGTGTATAGTCTAGCTAATACAATAGTAGAAAGTTTAACTAAATAAGTAGCTAAAGTACTCCTAAGTAGTTATAAATTAGATAATATAGTATAGAAGGTAATCTAAAATTATATAAATAATCTAATCTTAGAAAAAGAAGATATAAAGATAGTAATTAACACCGTAGAAATATAGAATAAAGAACTACAAGACTATTTAAAGTAAAATAAAGTATAAATTAAGGCTATTATTAAAAGATAAAACTAGATAGAACTAATTACTTAAAGACTAAAGATAAGTATAATAAAGAAACTACTTAAAATACTTATACTTAAGAAATTTAATAAGATAAAAGAAAACCTAAAACTTTTTATAGTAGTAGTATAGCTATAGATAGATATATAAGTACTATACTTTAATATAGAAGAAAAGAAAGTAATATATATAAGAATATACCTTAAAGGAGATATAATAAAATAGTTTAAACTTTACTAGATAGATTATATAATATATACTCTAATAACGTAAAAAGATAAAACTAAAGCTATTTTTAGAAGTTATAAATACTTTACTAAATAAATAAAAGTAGTATTTAAGGATATAGATATTACCTAATAAGCTAAAGAAAAGCTTAAAAGACTTATATAAAGTAAAAGTATATTTAAATATATATTATAATTTAAATAACTATTATAAAATATAGAATAGAATAAGGTATCTTTAATATTAAGATTTAAGTAAAGATTAAATATAAAAATCTAATACAAAATAATTTATATAGAAAAACCTAGGATACTAAAAGCTCTAAAATAATAGGTAATATAAATTAATAATAATCTTTAAGAATAGAAGAAAAATAAGTATAGGAACTAACTTAGAAACTAGGATATTAGAGACCCTATAATCCTTAATACTAATAAGGATAAGAAGAAAAAGAATAAAGACTTTATATACTTTAACTATAGTAAAAAAGGCTATTATATAAAAGACTACTAATTAAAAAAAAAAAAGATATAGTATATTATAAATATAAGAAACTAGGACTCTTTATAAAAGACTATAGAAGTAAAGATCCTAAGAAAAATAAAGAAGCTTAGTTAAAAATAACTAAGAGTAAGAAAGAAGTACTAAAAGTATAAGCTAAACCTTAAAAAAAGTAGCTAGGAGTAAGAAACTATAGTATATAATACTTTACTAGACTTTTTATTATAAAGATAACTACTATATATACTTTTTTAGTAAGTAGAGAGTAAGATAGTTTTTATAAAAGAATAGAGTAGTAGTAATAAAAAAAAGAATAAAAGTATAGCTAGAAGAAATAGCGTATATAAAGAACCTACTAATAAAAGATTTAGAAAGAGAAGAACCTTAGATTCTATTAATCTAAGCTAAAGAACTAGTACTAGATAAAGAGACTACTATAGTTACTTCTAAAGAACTATAAAGTAATAAAAAAAAAGTTAATATAATAAGTATAAAGTATACTTAGTTAGATATATATAGCTATAATAGCTATATAACTATAGATATAGAAAAATAAAATAAAGAATAAAAGTTTATTTAAAAATACTTACTAGTTATAAGTATAGAAAAAGTATATAAAGACTAGAAAAAACGTAATCCTAAAAAAATATAGTTTATACTATTTTAAGAATAAATAAAGTAATATATAGTTATAGTAAGAAGAATACTTATATAAAGAGAATAGTAATACTTTATAAGAAAAATATAATAGATTAATAAAGCCTATATACTAAGAGTACTAGTAGTATACTATATCTTAATAAAGAAGATACTAGAAAAAGATAAATACTAAAAAGGGGACAACGTAATAATAAACCTAAAATATCTAGTATACTTTAAAGTATTATAGCTATTATACCTAAATAAGAATTATACTATATATAAAAACCCTAAAGTAAATAACTACGTATAGCTTATATAAAGAAAAGGTTATAACTATATAAAAGTAATTCTAGTAGAAGATATCTAAGAATAAGACTAGAACTTAAGTTATCTAAGAAATACGTCCTAAGAAGACTATAGTACAAATATACGTATAATAAATATCTAAAATATAAATAATATAAACTTAAAGTAAAGTAATAGCTTTAGAAAGATAGATAATTTATAAAATTACCTAAGTAAAAGTAGCTAGAAGGTATAAGAAGCCTATATATTATAAAAATAGGTACTTTCTAAAGTAAAAAGGTATAACTAATAATTAATAGTAGAGCTGTAAGAAACTTTATATTAAAGAAGTTTATAAAAATATAAAGAATATATTATATAATAAAGAAGTACTCTTAATAACTAAGTATAATTAAAGGAAAACTATTCTAGAAACCTATTAGGTTTAAAATAGTTCTTTTTATACTAGAACTAGAAAGAATAATAATTAAGAATATAGTTATAGATATAATAATAATTAATAATAAATAAGATATAATTCTAGAAATACTATAGTTATAGATAACTAACTTATATATTAACTAAAGAATAAGAAAAATTAACTACTATAAAATAGATATATTAAAAGCTAATATAAGTACTTATAAAGGAGAATTCCTAGAAGAATATAAAAAATAGGAAAAATAGCTTATAGAACCTAAAGACTACTTTCTAGAATACTAGCTATAAGACTTAGTAATAGACCTAGAAGAAAGAAAAAATATAAAATAGAGCTTAGTTTATAGAAAGATAGAAGAAGAATCTAAAATTAAATAAGTATTTATTACAAATATAAAAAAGAAAAAATAGATATAAGAATCTAAATCTTTAGTAGTATATAAACTTATATTTATAGATAAAAAAAGTATAAGTAATAAAAGACTTTACGTAGATTTTAGAAAAACTAACAAAATTATAAATAAGAACTAATATCCTTTACTATAAATAGATAAGATATAAGATAAACTATAAAAAGCTAAGATCTTTATAAAACTAGATATCTAAAACGCTTACTACTAAATTAGAATTAAAGAAAGTAATAAATAAAAAATAGTATTTAGAACATAATATAAACTATTTAAATATATAGTTATACCTTTTAGATTAATAAATATACTAGTAGTATTTTAAGAAAGAATTAATATAGTACTAAGAAAGTACTTAGATATATTTATATTTATATACCTAGACAATATCCTTATATTCTTAGAAATAGAGGAAGAATACGTATAATATATATATAAAGTACTAGAAAAACTAGTAAAAAGTAAACTATTTCTTAGGATAAGGAAATACAAATTCTATATAAAAGAAATAGATTTTCTTAGATTTATTATTAAACTAAGAAAAATTAAAATTAATCTAGAAAAGATTAGATTAATTAATAAATAGCTAATACCTAAAAACCTAAAAGAGATATAGTAATTTTATAGGCTAGTAAACTTCTATAAAAAGCTAATAGTAAAATAGTCTAAAGAAATAGAACTTATAACTAGACTTATAAAAAAAGATATACTATTTAAGTAGATAAAAGAATATAATAAAGTATTTAATAAAATTAAGAAAAAGTTTATAGAGAACCTAGTAATTAGAATATATAACCTAAACCTACTAGTAATAGTAAAAATAGATATATCTAATTTAGTCTATAGAATAGTACTAATATAGGAAGACCTAAAAACTAAATAAGAATACTTAGTTAAATACTTCTCTAAGAAAATAAAACTAGTAGAGCTTAACTACTTAATTTATAATAAAGAAATACTAGTAATCTATAAAGTATTTAAATAATAAAGAGTATACTTATAAAAAGTAAAATATAAAATAAAAGTCTATATAGACTATAAGAACCTTATAGGATTTATAATAAATAAAGACCTATTATAATACTATATAAAATAGTAGGAATTCTTATTAATATTTAACTTAGAAATTATATATATAAAAGAGAAAGATAACTAATTTATAGATACTTTAAGTAGAAGACTAGATTTATAAGAAAAAGTAAATACTACTAGTATAGTTCTAGTTAAGAATAAAGAAGAATATTTAATCTTAAATATACTTAAAATAGCTACTATACTTAAAAGAATAAGTAGTAAGCTAGATAACTAGATTTAGAAAATAATATAAGAAATATCTAAAGAAATAAAAAAACTAGAAATCTAAGAAGGATTTATATAAGCTTATAGAAGGATATATATTCTAAAGAAGATCTAAAGAGAATTTATATAATAATTCTATAAGCTACTAGTATATAGATACTAAAAAATTAAGAAAATACTAAATAGACTCCTAAGAGACTACTATATCTTAAGAGTAAGATAACTAGTAAAAGAAGTACTATAAGATTATATAGAATACTATAGAAATAAGTATAATAGATACGTACTATATAAGATACTATAACTAGTTAAAGTACTAGAATAACTTTAAGAAATAATAATAATAGACTTTATTACAAAGCTACCTAAATTAAAAGGTCTAATATTAGGGGTAGAATATAATAGAATCCTAATAATAGTAGATAAACTTATAAAATACTCTTACTTTAGACTATATAAAGAGAAAAGTAGAATAGAAGTTACTACGTACTAGGTCCTAAGAACTATAATTAGCTAATATAAACTTTTAAATAAAATTATTATAGATAGAGATATAAGATTTATATTAAAACTATAAGGAATAATAATAGTATAATTAGAAATATAATACGTAATATTAATAGTATATTATCTATAAATAGATAGATTATTAGAATAAATAAACTAAATAGTAGAGTAGTACTTAAGATACTACTTTAACTATAACTAAAATAACTAGGTATAGTTATTACCTATAGTATAGCTAGTATATAATAGCGTAAAGAATAAAGTAATAAAAGAATTACTTTTTTTTATAAACTATAGATTTAATCCTAACGTATACTAAATACTAAGATAAAAAGTATCTTAGTTTCTAAGAAGAGAAAACCTTACTAATAAACTTAGAGATATATATAATTAACTAAGATAAGATATAGAATTTCTATATAATTAAATAGTAAAATACTACAATAAAAAATATAAAGAGAGACTCTAATTTAGAGAAGAAAAAAAAGTATAGTTACTATAAAAAAATATTAAAAGTAAGTAACTAAGCCTAAAACTTAATTACGTAAAAATTAGACTATATAAAGTTAAAAAGAAAGTTATACTAGTTATATTTAAATTAAAGCTACTAAGTAAGATAAAGATATACCTAATATTCTATATAGTACTACTAGAACAAGTACTATAGAATATAGAACTACTAGTATATAAAGTAGATATATATAGAGAATAAGAAGATTAAGAAGTTAAAGAAATCTTAGTATACTAGTTCTATAATAGTAGGAACTACTACTTAATAAAATAGATAAGTATAAATAAAAAAAGGTAACTATAGAAAGATATATAAGAACTAGAGAATAACTTTAACTACTCTAAGAAACTAAAAGAGTTCTAAAGTTAAAACTTTCTAGAGCGCCTTATAGTAAACTAAGAAAATTAGTACTACTAATAATAAATAAAGAGGCGTTAAGAACATCTAATATAATAAGAGCTAGAGTAGCCTCTATAGCGTCTTTAAGGTCTATTTTAGCCTCTAAGGTATAAGACTATTTAGATAATTTAGCATTATTATAAGCTTTTATCTTATAAAGATACTTAATATAAGAATAAAGATCTACTAGCTTATAAAGAGTTAGCTTATACTTAGCTTTAGCTTCTATAAGCTATAATAATAGTATCTCTTAAGCCTAGTTAATAGCTCGCCCTATATAATTTAGTAAGAAGAGACTATATAGAAATTAAGTACTTATATTCTATAAGAGAAATACCTAAAAGAGTATACTTATATTAAATATTAGTAAAAATACACTTATTATAGTATTTACTATCTTTTAAAGATATAAGATAAGTAAGCTTTAATTAAGTATATTAAGTATATAGAAATATTTTAACTTTATAATAAGTAACGTAAGTAATAAGAAAGAGTTTATTATAATTAGAATAAAAAGATATAGAGAATAATAAAGAACTAGAAATAAATAAAGAAACTAGACTAATAACTTTAGGCCTAGAGTAGAGAAATAAGAACCTACTTAAAGAGAAGAATAGTATTATAGCTATAATAAGAGAAAATTAGTTTAAGCTAATTAGCCTTACTATAGATAATAATAATACGTATAACTTATAAGATAATAAACTTAACTAAGAAGCTAATTATAATAGAGATATATAATAACTTTATATTTTATAATCTTAGTAAACGTAAAGTATAAATCTAAATATATAATAACTTTATAATTTATAATCTTAGTAAATATAAAGTATAAAGCTAGCTAAGAAGTATAAGTATATATTTAATAGTAATACGTATTATTAGGATAGTATTAGTAATCTAATCTCTAACCTAGAACGCTAATACTTAATATTGTATATACAAATTAACTATTATTTATAGTTATTACTAATTATAATATAAACTTTTGTTATTATCTCCTAATCTACTAATACCTTAGTAGTTACTTATAGTTAATAATAAGTAACCTAGTTATATAATAGTATTTTATAATTAGCTTAAGTATTCTATATATACTAAAGTAGCTAGCTATATATAAGTTATAATACTAGAGTAGAATATTTTTACTTAATAGTAAGTTTTTCTAGAATATATACTCTACTTTTATATCTTAAAACTTTTTTATTATCTAAGTACTATACTTATACTTTACTACTATATTAAGTACTTTTAACTTTTATTAAACTTTTTACTTATACTTATATAAAAGCATCTCTTTACTATAGTTTATATAAAGTTATTAAAAAGGCTTTAAACTTTACTAATATAAGTTTACTACTAACTAACTTTTTAGCTATTAAGTATAGTACGTATAGTATATATTTTATAGTACTAGTAGTAAGAGTCTTTTTAGTACTATAGTATTATAAGATATAAGCTTAAGAATAAGTAAGAGATAATTATTAATTAAAGAGCTATCTAAGCTAAGCTACTTATATATAGTAGAGTAGCTCGAATAGCTTATATAGCTTACTTACTACTATAGGCTTACCTAAATTGTATAGAGTAAAGCTCTAACTTGTAATAGTATAGCTAAATATATAAGTACTTTATATAAAGTACTAGATAGTAAGTATATATTATACTATAGGCTATAGTAAGGCTATAGCTACGTAAAAGTATAAAATAAGTCTCTAAGAGCTTTAAGTAATATATACTATTTTACTTCTATATTTAATTTTATTAAATACTTAGTTACTTTTTTAGGTTTATTTAGTATAATAGAGTTATTAAACTATAGCTCTACTCTACTACG
This sequence comes from Ophiosphaerella korrae, assembly GCA_028456385.1. NCBI lineage: Eukaryota > Fungi > Ascomycota > Dothideomycetes > Pleosporales > Phaeosphaeriaceae > Ophiosphaerella > Ophiosphaerella korrae. The sequence continues at coordinate 271,799 of JALNQF010000038.1, read as the reverse complement.
CTAAATAAACCTAAAAAAGTAGATAAGTATTTAATAATATTAAATATAAGAGTAAAATAGTATATATTATTATAAAGGCTTACTAGCCCTTAACTCTTAGCTTAGTATATACTAATTATAATACTACTATAGCTCTATAGGCTTTATAAGTACTAAAGCCTAATAAAAGTAAAGCTATAATATAATAATATATCTATATAAGATTACTAGATCTTTTAGTTCTTTCTATTCTATTTAGGTTCTATACTTATCTAATCTTAGCTCTAGTTATAAAGCTTTATATTATACTAAAGATTTTTAATTTCTTATAATATTAAGATATATATTATAATTATATAATAAACTATAAAGTACTAGATAATTCTAAATAATAGATATTAATATAGTATTACTCTTAGTTAGAGATTAGATTACTAATCTTATCCTAATAATGCGCATTGCTACTAACTATATACCTAGTACTTTCCTGTACTTTGTTACTTCGTTAATTCTTACTTCGCGAAGTTACGAAGCTGGCTTCGTAGCTTTGTAGTTGCCAAGATCGCGAAGTCGTTACGTGTCCCGGTTATGATTGACTTCCCAATCGAGCTTATTGTCCCAAGGGTCGTATGCATTGTTATCTTCTACCGCGGGGCTAATTGGTTCCATTTGGATTTCTTCTGTTACAGCCGTAACATGCACGGTGGTGAGTTAAGCTTGGCGTGCTAAACTTTTGTCCTAGTGCAGTAATACGAACCTTTGTTCCGAGGAGTAAGAACTGATTTCGTATAAGAACACTCCGTACAACAACTACTGCAGCGTCGCACTATCACCAGGTAAACACGGATGTGTACTAGGCTATCGCTAAAATAGACGTCTCAAGAGTGAGCACTGAAGGGATGTTCACTCGCAAGAGCATCATGCCATGTTCCTAAACGAGACTAACGTAACTCCACTCTACGTATAAAACCCCACGTTCTTCTCAAGCCCCCATACTAGATGAAAGATTGAAGCTGGCCTTCGCGATGACTACCGCATTTGTACATGAAGGATCATCACTTCATACCCTCATTTGTTGTAGCACCCTTAGAAAGAATAGAGGAAGGCGGGGACGCACCCTTGTTCAGCCGAGGCACGCATCTGAAAACAGTATCACAAAGTTTAGGCCACCACAACGTCAACGTAAGCCACCTTGGTGCTTCTGTTAATTTAAAGATCACCTTATCTGCCACACTACCTCAACAGCAATGCCACCATGGAGTTCACCGTCGCAAATGTAGCTTTAATATCACTGTCCGAATCTGTGCTGGCATCCTACTTCGTTCCTCAGCTCTTTCCAACCAACACCTTAACATGGTTTGTCATTGCCTTCCTTCTCGTAAACATGAACATCTTCGGCACTTACAAGATCTTGATTTACCCTTTCCTCCTTAGCCCTCTTCGCCACCTTCCGCAGCCTCGAGGCTTCTGGCCATTGATTGGCCATAGCTGGCGCATGCTGCAGCGGCCTCTCGGCGAGCCCAACCTCCAAGTAATGAAAGAGACGGAGAATGATGGACTCATTCTAACAAGAGGCATTTTCCACGACGATAGACTCATGGTGACCACTCCAGCCACCATAGCAGACGTCCTCGTGCACAAATCCTACGACATGGAAAAGCCACCGTGGTCACGCGCTTTTCTGCGAAAGTTTCTAGGAGACGGCTTATTAATGAGTGAAGGTGACGAGCACAAGCATCATCGAAAGCAAATCATGCCGGCGTTCCACTTTCGCCACGTTAAGGAGCTGTACCCCATCTTCTGGTCAAAGTCTATGGAGATGGTGAACGCGCTCAAGGCCGCACTAGCAGAAGGCGAATCTAAAGTAATTGAGATAGGGCACTTTTCTACTTTGGTCACGCTCGATATCATTGGACTGGCTGGCTTAGGCCGTGATATTGGATCGATGCGAAACAGCAATGACGAGTTGATCGAGAACTACGAGGAACTTCTGGAGCCAACGACTGAGAAAGCAATATACTTTATCTTACATTTGATTTTTCCACCATGGTTTATCGCGTCGTTGCCATGGAAATTGAACGAGCGGGTACGAGTCATCACTGCGAACCTGAAGCGGATATGCACCGAATTTGTTATGCAGAAAAAGATGAGATTAAAAACCGAAAGCCAAGAAAGCGTTGACATTCTCTCCATAATGGTTCGGAGTAACAATTTTTCAGATTCCAATCTGGTAGATCAGTTACTCACATTTCTAGCAGCCGGGTACGTACAATCCACTACTCTCACAACACCTCACACAAGCGCTAGTATTCGGACCATCATTAACGCAACCCCTAGCCACGAAACCACTTCATCAGCACTAACATGGTCATCCTATCTCCTCTCCCAACACCCCCATATCCAAACCCGCCTCCGCACTGAGATCCACACGCACATCCCATCCCCAACCGCGCTCTCCAACCCCACCGCAGACATCACTTCGATTCTCGAAAACATGCCTTACCTCAACGCCGTCTGCAACGAAGTCCTCCGGCTTTTCCCCACGATTCCCGTCTCCGCACGCTACACCATCCGCGACACCACCATTGCCGGTCACATGGTACCCAAAGGCACAATTATCATGGTCGTCCCATGGGCCATCAATCGCAACCCGAAGCTCTGGGGCCCCGATGCAGAAGCCTTTGTGCCGGAGCGCTGGATCGACAAGGAGACGGGCCGCGCAAGCATGAGCGGCGGTACAGACAGTAATTATTCATTCCTGACCTTCTTACACGGCCCGCGGAGCTGTATTGGCGAGCGATTTGCAAGGGCTGAGTTGAGAGCTTTGGTTGCGAGTCTTGTTGGTGCGTTTGAGTTTGAGATGGCGGATCCTGGGGAGAAGGTTGTAGTTGGTGGGACGGTATGTTTTGCGCCCCTTTTTTGATGCTGGAACTTTTTTTTTTTTTTTTTTTTTTTTAAAAACTAAAAAAAACTGACTTTTGGCAGATTACGAGTAAGCCTGTAAATGGGATGAAGCTCAGATTGAAGACTATACAATGGGGGGGTGAGTGAGTGAATGAGTGAGCGGCTTGTGTGTAGGTTGATGGCGGGTGGGTATGCCACAGCGCTTCCCGTACGGTTGACATAGAATAGGCTTTGCGATGCAAATAAGGATGGGTTTCAAAGATGGAATTACTTATACGAATAAACGGCCCCAATTGAATTTGCCTCCTTAGATCTTGTCTTCGACAGGATATGAATAAATAGTGGTTTTATTGCATCTATCGGCCAATATACTTTCATCTGCGCAAACCGTGCATACACCCCATCACTCCCAATGTGCCCACTCCATCTCCAACGCCTTCAACTCTTCTTTTGCGGCCTCCCATTGCCGACCTCCCCTCTCCAATCCCATCATCCATCTGACAACTTCTTTCTTTTGCTTCGCGATCTTTGCCTCGGCTTTCTTCCTCTCAATTGCTTTACGCTTTAAATACGTAGGATCTGCTTCCTTTACCGCAGTCTCAAACACACGCTTCATACGGGGACTGTAGAGGCAGCAACTCGAACCGACCTCAGCATCCTCACCGGGGACGAGTTGGAGAGTTTTGTTGAACAGACGAGGCACGGTGGAGGGGGCGGAGCGTGATTGTAAGGAGGGCCAGATAACTGTGTCGAAGCATTCTTCGCAGACTGTGAATTCAGGGAGAGACGGGATGAAGTGCCATGGCTTTCGGTAATATATTTTGTCTTGGCCACATTCACCTTTAAAGGCATTTTCACGCGCCATTTGGATAAAGCGATTGATGTTGGGTCGTTGGTCGAGGTCCTGAGCTTCATCATTGAGCTCAACTAGGAGCTCTACGTACTTGGGAAAGCGCCGGGAGCTGGTTCGGAGACTACACATGTACTTTTTGGGGACGCCAGATTGGTGTTCATATGGAAGTCTTGTGAAATAACCACGCATTTTCGGTAAGAGGGCTTCGATCATTCTCTTATCGCTTGAGCAGATGGCGAAGTCGGCCACATGTATCCCGTCTCTTTGATCGGGTATACCATACCACGAAACGCGATCGCTACTGAGCTCTCGGTCTTTAGGACAAGGCCTGTCATCATCCGCAATATCGGCTAGCGCATAGATCAAGTCAAGAGACGGACGGCGTTGCTTGATGGTGAGTAGCCAAGCCAGGCGGACCCAGGGGCTATAAAAGTCGCAGAACCGCTCAGTTGGTCGCTCACCCAAGCGTGTTTGCGAGAAGTGTATTGCGAAGGGTGTGTCAGCAAAGACTCCATGAAAACAGTCAGGGCAGATATCAAAATTTCGATATCCCTGCAAGGTGTACCAGTCATCGTATTTCGTAGTCGCGACTTCCCTTGGACAGGGTGGAAGTTTGAGATCAAACGTCCTAGGCGGCTTTGAGGGACGCTCCCGGCGGTCGTCTGTACTAGCTTGCGAGCGAGTACTATTTGCTCGTGCTCTCCTCGTGCGCATTGGTTCGTCTGACACGTTTACTATGTTTTGGACACGAAACGGTTCATCTCTCAAGCGTGGTGAGCCTGGAACTGACGAAGTTGAGATGCGCGGCGAGTCTGGAAAGGCCTGCTGGGGAGAAGCAACAGTCGAGTGGTCGAACTGGTAGTGTGATTCTGAGGGCATAAAGACGTCCAGCGGCCGATCATCAACGGGGTAAGGTAGGGTAGTGCTCACTGCAGGAGCTCTCGCGGGGGAGGGGCTGTGAACGTCGATGCGTGGGGTTGGAGCGGGCATAGTCTCATGTCTGCTCACCCTGGAAGGTGGCCTTGGTCGGTCGCCAGTAGTGGGCGGTGGGTATGTGGCATGCCAATCTGCGTCTGCTATTGGCACATGGCCAGGCGAGGGGGGGCGCACAGTGGTGGAGAAGGCCAACGGGGACGGCAGCCCAGCATTGCCTCTCGAAGGCGGCCGTGAAGTGTGAGGGCTCTTGCGGCGCCGTGGCTCCGGCTCCGGCTGGCTGTCGTACAGGTTGGTGCGCAGGTCCTCCTTGTGCAGGTCAGACTTGACGAAGCTGTAGCGCGCAGGCTTCCTCTCGGCGGCGCGCAGATGGGTGGAGTCGTCCAGATCGGTGTCAGAGTCATCGAACACGGCGGCCTTGGGCGTGGATCTGCCAGGCGCGGTGTAGGCATATGGCGTTGATACTCGTGCGGGGATGGCGGGGGCGGGGTCGGGGTCGAGGTCGAGGTCGAGGTCGAGGTCAGGCAGGTCAATGTCCTCGAGCAGCTTCTCTTGGTCGACGGTGCCTCGGGTGTCGGCTGGCGGTTCGCCGTCGCGCGCCTGGAGCCCTGGCCTCTCGTCCTCGACGCTGGGCGAGGGCGGCCATGTTGGCTTGCGGCGCCGTGACGGCAGCGGGGGGTAGTACGATGGTCTGCTATCTCTCATGGCAGTGGGTTTCTCTCGGCCGACGTCAGCATCGCGGGTGCGCGGGTAGTACGAATCATGCCGTGGGTGCTGGCATTGGGGAGGTTGGCGGTAGTGGGCAGAAGACATGGACTGGCGCCGAGGTCAGGCGAGCAGGTGAGGCGTGCATGCAACTCTGGGGCGCGGGCACATGAATATGCAGTCTTCACGGCAGCTGCACTTGCGCACACGTGTACAGACGAGGGAGGGGGTCGGCGACGAGGGTAGGAATAGCAAACATGTTGGGTAGAGCAGAGCAGAGTCACCGTCTAATGTGCGTTGTAATGCTCGGTGACGTTACACCAGAATTAATTCTGAGGCTGATCAGGCGTGCGAGCGGTTTGCGGCTCGTGGCGCCTTGCCGGCCGCGCCTTGCACTTGGTTGACAGACCGCACAGTATGCCTTGCCACTATAGACCGCTTCGTGCGGCCTTTGCAAGCACAGAATATACGCTTTCTCTCGCGTCCAGCGCTCCAGAAGAGCGGTAAAGCCGAGCCACTACCCCAGTCTTTGCTCCAACACAGCCACACCATCCACTCATTGTCCATGTTCTCGTCAAATCCAGAGCCGCACATCCGGTCAACACGCTGTTCTCTTCAATCATCAACACATTCTTCTTTCACTCAGCTGGGCGCCAAGGCAGACTGCACTCCTCTCCGAGCATACGCGAGTTAGCACGTGTGCCAAATCACCCACGTCAAGCCCGAGCCGGCAGTGGCGTTGGGTGTGGAAAAAGAAACGCGGCAATTCAGGCACGCCACTGTCAACATCTTCATCATCCAACTTCAAACAGTATTAATTTCTTACCAGTTGTCTCCCTACCGACTACTCCTTTTCACCCAACACCAGCATGATACGCCCCAGATGAACATTCCCACAAAATCATTACTACTGCTCGGTAATTGTGACACAGGCACATACTAATACCGGGGTATCGAAGAAATCCAACTGTGGCGAACAAAAGAAATAGTCTACGGCATAGACTTGACAGGTCTTACTCCTAAAAATAATTTCCCTTGGGAACGGCGCAAAAGATGCCGACAGCAACAGCAGAAATGACAAGGGCGCCAAGGATAGCCTGCAAGAAAATGGTATCTTGAATTTGGCGAAGAGCAGGCTCCTTGATCCACACTTCACGATCAAAGATCTTGCGAATAATGTTGCGCTTCTCGTATCTCGCCACCCACGGTTCGTCCTCCCACGAGTTACTCGACGCGTTGGAGCTGAGCGAGTCCATCGAGTCAAGCTTCGCGTCGAAGCCTTCCGGCTCATCTTCAGACGCGAACAGCTCCCATGGGCGCAAATGACGATGGTGCATGCCATGCAACACCACGCACATGCCCTTCCATGCTGCAATCAATGTCGAGATGCCAATGAAGAAGCCAATGAGAGACATGACTCGCCAGGCGCGCCCGGCACCACTGATCGTCAGAACGATGCCGGTAACGAGCCCAGCGACGATGCCACCAATGCCTAGACCGCGCGCAAAAATGACACGAGGACGATTGCCGTTGCAGATAGTCCAGCGAATGAAGTTGGGATGAGCCTGGCAGCGGAGCGACCACTCAACTGTGGCAATGACGTCTTTGAACGCAGAAGGGTGAGTTGTGTTCTGGAGCGCATGGAGCAGAGCACTGCGTTCCTTGGACGACAAATTCAGTTGTCGCGAGCCACCATCAGCGATATATATGGAGATGATGCGGTTGACCTCCTCACGGTACGGCTGAACAGTCACTATCGAGCATGAGCGTCAACATTCCAAAAGAATCAAAGACAGCAAAACTCACAGGGCTTCCACTTTAGTCCAACACTTTCAAAGGCACCATGGGCACGTTTAGTGTGGTCAACTCTGCCAATGGTGAACGTGTCTTCGTTTGGTTCAAAAGACTCTCCACTCTCACGTCTCTCGACACCAGTGGGAGTTTGTGGAGGGGTGAAGAACGGGTTGCTAGTATCCCCCCCAGACCCTCCGATCTTGGTCTCGCTAGCAAAGTCGGTACCTATAAGTATGGCGGAGGCTTCAGGATTAACGACCTTGGGACCAGTTTTAGTCTCGGTCTTGACGGTTGAGTCAGTCCATTCCTGTGAAAGAGCTTTTTCATTTTCGGGCAGTCCATTGAAGCGCTTGCTATAGTCGCGGTACCAGAGAAAGAACTGAAGGTTTTCGGCAGACAGCTCAATATATTTGAGAAAATTCATGAAGTCGCGCAGGGTGCATGGCTGGATGGGTCAGAAAGTGTAAAGTGGGAGTGGCAAACAACATGCAGGGCACACTCCACCAGTGATGACGCGGTCAAAGGACAGTGCTTCGGGGATACCATGGGACATGCCACTGCTGCCGGAGTGGACAGATCCCTGGATTGACTTTTGCTTGGCCTCGCCTGAGATGGAGGCTGCAGATGGGCAACGAGAGACGCGCTCGGGGCGACGATAGGCCAACGAGTAGACCATTGTAGCAACAACGATGCAATAATACAGTGATGATGTGAGAAAGGGGATGGGATGGGAGGGTCAGTATCACTATGTGGAGGGTTACTTTTGAGCTCTGCCCGTGGATAGTGCAAGTTGGAGCGTGGGCCGGCAAGTATAAGTACCTCGATGTAGGATCCAAGTGTTGATTCGTTGGTGGCTACACTGCTGCTGTCGGCTCTCCCTCCTGCTCAAGTGGAACCAGACATCAAGAGTGGACCACCAAATGTCATAACCACCGCCAATGCCAGCGCCAACGCCAGTGTCAACGCCACCACCTACCTTAGAGACCGTGGTTGCACATGGGGCCCTCGAGTTCGGCGAACAATAGTGGGCACAGGCGCTACTGTTCGCTAATCTCATGCGGGAACCTGGAGTGGTGATCATCATCCTTCCCGCAACTGGCCTGGTCAAACCCTAGCTACCAAATCTCACAACCATGCTCCTCACTGTTCTAATTACAAGTAAATGAGGACGCAAATAGTATCCCTATTTCGCCAGACGGGATCACCAACGTAACGCTGAAGCATCTTACTCGTGCCCGCTGGTCTATCATTCATTGCATCCCCATCTGCACTTGCTGCTTGGCCAGCATGCCGGCCGACATGTCCGAAGCATGGTGACGTTCTCCTAGACAGCCACGCGCTCGGACAATACGATGGTACCCATGCTGGATAACCTTATCGATTTCACAGCTATGCTCATCCTACGCACGCACTCTCCAGTCACAAGGTTCTCCCAGTTCAACTAGGAGACTTACGGATAAACAAAAGTGCCCACCCTGAGCCTGCTTCACCATGGGGTGGACCAAACTTTTGACCCGCAGTGTAAAGACTTCGCTAAGCAGAAGTCAACTCAGCGTTGCTTTTACTCTATTTACCTCCAGGTATCAAAGACTGTCCATCATGCGAGTTCCATGACTCGCACTCCACGTGCAGCAAGGAACGATCCGGCCACCGGTTTCTGTCACCTGCTTACTGATGTCTAACGGGAAGTGTAAAATCAACACCTTTAGCCGTGTCCTGTCAATGCTTCAGATGCAGAGCATAAGATGACACAGACAGTGCCAGCCGTGAAGCGAGAGGCGCATTTGACTACAAAGTAAGCGCAAGCACATGTGGTGTTGGACGGTCGGATTGTCTCCAAGCAGCCAGGTGCATATTCACTACCCCCAGCTTTCAGCTTGCTGGCAGTGAAGAGCCCTGTCATTTTGCTGTGTGCCAAGGTGTGATTACTGCATGGGATTGATCAATACTAAAGGCAAACTCGAGTCGCAGACATCATCTTGCTGATTTGCTTCCTCTTTAGACCAAATGCGCTCTCGTGCGCCTTTGCTATGACAGGCCAAGTCATGCTCTCCATGCGTTCTGTGCATAGCCCCGCTCTGCTAGCTCGAACGTAAATTCCTGCACAGCGAACCATTCATGGCGCTCCACTAAATAAGCACCCACAGACTCGAGCGCTATCATCAACCGCGGTTATTGCCACAACACTATCGAGCCTCGAGGGTTTCAGATGTTGTGCCTCTCCCACCCCACCATGCAAATCATCATCTGTCACCTGTCACTACAATAAGCCCGCAGAGAAACGACGATCAACTCAAATATTCAACACCTCAGACTCGACAATTTTGGCGGAGACTTGCGGCGAATTTTCTTTTGCAATGCCCGGTGGAACCCCAACGCACGTCCGATACTATATTCCCGAAAATGATCGACCTTGCTCAGCACAATATTGCTCCTGGCGCCAGATCACACCCTGATTGGACAGAAAGCCCAAGCCAGAGAATTTGACCACGTCCAGAACTGTAGGCACCACATTGGCGCGTGGCTTTGTTGAAAGCTGTTATCTACCAAGGTATTGGTCTGCAGTTGATCCGGGAATGCTCATGGTATCCACCTGGCTGAAGTCGGCAAACCAACCCACCAGCCATATTCCCGTCGCCCGAGTCTGTGGCGTACCAAACAATCAAAGAAACCTCCCCTTCAGCCTTGTCGCATGCTGTGTAACAGTCATGGGTAACCAGATGCAGAAAGAAAGCGCAGACACATCACACAACCCACATCTTATCTCAATCCTTCGCACAAGATCGCGCATCTCCAATGTACTATTATTTGCAACAAAACGACAAAACAACCTGATGAATTCAGGTACATCCCTATCATCCAAACCCCAAAGCGGGATCCGGGTTCAGGGGTGATTTCCAACCAAGACTAGTCCGGGACCACTCTGCAAGCTCCTGACTCGCCTGCTCTCACACCCCGCGCAATGCTGCACGGCACGCCCACATCAACAAAAAATTGTCGTCTTCTCGTCGCCTTCGAGATTGCGCTAATGTGCCTCTCGCGATCGATCTCTCTATAGCGCAGCCACGATGAAGGACTGTTCGGAGTTCGGTATGTGCTTCTGCAAACACGCGGGAAAGGGGGTCATTGAGCCAGGCTGACAGAAGCTTCCTGCTACATGTGGTATAGTTCCATCGGCAAAAAGTACAGCTACAGCGATTTGAGCCTACGACTTCGGAGGAACGAGATAGCTAGTGTATTGGTTGTATGTGCTTCCGCATCACGAGATAAGATCCCTACTCGTGGCTACCACTAATCATAAAGCAACTGGCGGAACATTGCACAAGTGGTGATGCAGAATACGCATCTCTTGGGCGATTAGATAGGCTTTTGAGAGCTAACATATTCAAAGAGAGCAAGCGATTATCTTGTCAAATTTAGTTATAAACAGCACTATATGCGTTGCGGTCAGTTGAGGTGGTACTTTATTGACTTCGGCTTGACCACGATAACTTGCTAAATGTGATAATGAGTGCACGCTACCGACGTATATGCACTCTATTTGGTTTGCGTACTGTAGCACCGAAGAATACTGAAATTTTGGTATTGGGTACCAAGCACAACCGCCATTCTGGTATACGTTACAAGAAGCATGCCATAAACTCAATAATCCACACATCTCCGAGCACACGAACGCCCCACCCCTGAAAAGGGCCATGTCCTTTTCGTGTTCGTCCATGACAAACGACATGGACATCACACCGTAGATGTATCATGTCTAATTCACACCTTGATCTTTCAGAAACATCCAACCCTAGCAATAAATTGCGCTTGTAAGAGAAAGTGGAGAAGAAGAATTCCAATTGCTGATTCGTGAAGGTGGCCAACGATATCGATGCGATAATATACATTAAATAACCGATAGTAGTCGCGGACGTGTCCATCCAAAGGAAAAGACTGGAAATGGCAGAAGCAACGAGAAAGTGAGACTCCGGCCAGGAAAGAATCGTGTAAGTCGTTGGTGAGGCCTGGAATGGTGGGCAGGCAGGTTTAGGTTGTAGGCCTTGGGATCATTATCATACTCTCATCCATAGTGGAGAATGGATGGTAAGAAGATAAATGCACAGAGCATATGTTGGCTTCCAGCTGCCCAGCCTTGTGGGCACATGCATGTGTAGAATGAGCGGCGCTGGTAGGCTTGGGCTGGCTTTCATGTAATACGGCCTTTGGTGAACGAATGGACCAGGAGAGGTGTGCAAACCTGAGATAAACCAACGGTTTGATATTACATGGTGCATGACCCTCGTCACGTAGTGGATCTAGGACTCTCGAAGCTGGGTCATAACAGCTATAGGCTATAAGGACTTGATACCAAGCAGTATCAGCCGCTAGATCCAACAGGGTACGGCGTCAACGGTAAAGGTTTCACTGAGCCTGGTGTTTTTGGACGACGGCCTCCAGAGGTGATTATGCCAGAAGCATCGCTCTTATTTCTGGTGTGCGAAACAGGACCGATGGGTCGGAGAGGCAAACAAAAATCGTCTGGGACATGTATAGGTGTGATTGGTGATAAACGGAGTGGATTAATACGCCCCTGGAAGCGGACGTTGAAACGTGCTTCGGCTGCTGCAATATCGATTGAAAGGTTGCTGCCAGACCGGGAGTGACTTATAGGACTTGCTTGGCCAGGGGTGCTAGGACGAGTGTTTGTTACAGATATGCGACCACTTGTTGTGCGTGACAGTGTAGGTCGGAGAGGCTGAGGGTGTCCTATCTGAGGTGTATTGGAACCCATAGTATTTGTGTAACTGGTGTTGTTGCGTGTGCTAGCAGACGGTGTTCGGATATGTTTGGGGATTCTTGGTCGCTCAATATCAAGTTCTGCCGGTATATTGGTGTATTGAGCAGCTGCCGAGAAGTATTTGGGCGCCATCAGGGCAAAGAGTGGTCGCATAGCTGGTAAACAAGCACAAATAATACCGACATTGGCCTCTACAACCGACAGCGCTGCATGAGCTGGATTATCGAACGACAAATCACTGCTTGTGGCGATATCGTCGAGAGAGTAGAGGCGAATGACTGACACCAATGATACGCTGCATGAATTAGCCCATATACAGGCACATATTGATCAGGTTTAGGCTCACCTTGCGCCCAGTGCAAACATGCCCACCAATCCTCTCTTCTGGCTTTCGGAGATCTGGAGAGTTTGAATGAGGGGCATCGGAAGTAAGATGATGACGAGATCCAGGGCAATATTTACACCTGCATTCGAAAACCAAATTACCATGCGGTCCATGCAACTACCGTCCTCTATTGATTTGTCCCAGAAGGATGCAATAGGGTTGCATAAAAGAACATTGCTAAATATAGCCCAGGCACCACTTGCAATGACGATGCCCAGAAGGAAATAGCATGCTTTTCGAAACCAACGCACTGGGAATATTCGTAGATACTGAATTAGGATCGAAATTTTCGTAGTAGTGAGTGCCAGGCCGTAAATCCACATGCAGGCCCAGAATGCCTTTGAAATTTGTCAGTGAGATGGTTATATAGTGACGAAGATAGCAAAGTATTCTGGTTGCATCTGTCTTGTGCTGCTATAGCTGCTTCCGCGTGCAAATGGCGAGCTATATAGTATGGCAAGAATTGTGATATCTTGAGGCGATGTCTGCTTCGAGCAGAAGTAGATTATTACTCACCCGTAATGACACTATGCGCTCGTTTGCATTGAGTTGAGTGGTATGCCACCCAAGGCCATGAAATACTTGCTCTGAAGTCATGACAGTAAGGCCAATGGATAATGCCTAGTAGTGGTTAATTACGCCAGAGAAAAGAAGTTATGCGGATTTACCATAGCAATAACGATACCTGCATCCTCGAAGCCGGCTGCTCGAGTCATTACTATGCGCGCGAAGAGGCGCAGAAACACGACTAGGCCAGCGGCGAGTGTAAATGTGAGGGCAATGGTGGTCACACGAGTACCAGCTGGTGTGGCCAAATGGCTGTCAACCTCCATTGTAGTAGCTACCATGAACACATGAATTGGTAGAGATAGATTGGGCGTGTGAGCATATAAACCCGTCCAAAAGAGTGCTCTAGGTGGTTTAGGAGTCGTAATTCATTGTAGAAGTTAGCCGACACTGTGGTTCGACAACAGAGGAATGCAATGCACAAGCAGGTGTAGAGGGCTAGAATTTGGTTCGGCAAGATGCAGGACAAGAATTAACACAACGCTACTGGCAGGAAAATTGAAGGCAGAGGCTAGATGCAGATTCAATTACCAACGCTCGCTCCTTTCTACGGCGACACGTTCTAGGACACTAGCCTGAGTTTTGTGCCTGAAGGGAAACTGCAGAGACAGCAAGGCGTCAGGGTTTCTCCACATTACGAGGTCGTTCCTGCAGAAAAGGCCGCTATTTGCGTGACTAGGGTCGCAGGATGTTGGTCGGGTAGAGATGCTCGCCATACGCTGATTGGCTACATGGCTAGGAAACGGTAATGGCTGCACGCAGAGGCGGAGGCGAGGGGTCTTAATGTCGCAGCTATGGGTAAGGGGCCAATACCACGCTTACAGGCGTCCAAAAGAACCCTGGATCTTGCCGTTAGATTGTGTCTCGAATACCTAGCCACGCCAGTGAGGCAGAATATGCTTTCATGGCTGCTATCACAAGTAAGAGCCCTCGGGCCGCGTTTGACACCTTCTTGGCGTGATGAAGTTTGTGTGTATGGAAGAGGATGGAGCCGAACTCGGAAGTTTCGAGCAGCGACAATCATATGTAAGAACCTTGAAGATACCGTGCTTCCAATAGATAGCTGTATCAGATAACTGGATCTAGATACCGGACCGGACTCACATGGTGCTGTGCAGCAGTTGAGGGGCAAGAATGGTTTTCCTAGCGTAGATCCTAGCCGAACAGGGTCTGTGCACTGCAGGCTAAGGCGCGAAATGCAGGTCTAAACATGTGTGAAACGGAACCTCAGGCCCGATTACTTCACCATCGAACTTAACCTCGCCGTCTGGAGAGTCCGGGAACGGTGAGCAGTTGGGTGCTTCTGTGAACCATCAGATGTACCCATCGTCGAGCTAGCCTCTTGTTTGCTGATGCTACGGGTTTTTTGGTCGGCTTGTGCTGCACCATGGCAATCTGCCGATGTAACTGCAACAATTTCGTGACATCGTGACTTCGGCTTTCTCAGCCTGGCTTGAGTCGCCGAGTCATGACAAAGCTATCCTCCCACAGCCGTGAAAAGTCTGTCCGATTTCTAGCTATTCCGGCGAACCATAACTATTTGAGCGACGATCTTTGTAGCTGTAGCACGGCTCAACATTGAAGTAATTGTTTGAACCGCAACCCATGCATTCTGGCATTTGGCTAACTACAAGACGAGTTATTGGATTGCTGCAAGATGAAATACCCGGGCAAACCTAGATGGTCTGCTGATCACACTGGGTCGTCCGTGTAGGGCTAACGGCAATATAGGAATATCTCAATGGTACTGGATATAAAATGCGGATGCCAAACAAGGGTTGAACCATCAGGATGGGGATGCTTGCAAGTTATTATGTACGCTTTAGGGGCGCCATGATTCCAGGCTGTGCGATATGGAGGGTGCATTGTGCGCCTATCCTGTGCGTTCTACCACCGTTTGAGGGATAGCCCAAGGCTGGCAAGGAATTGAAATAGCCGAGGTGCCGCCTGTGAACGGGTTGATGGATTGTGGAGCATTGCACATACTCAGTATAAGGAGTAATTGAGGGCGCAGGGAGTTGCAAGTAAAGACGACCTCTAGCCTATCACGCTGAACATGTTATATGACCTGTTGTGCCCGCGATACCACTATGAAAAGGTAGCAGCCGCCATGCAGGCGATGACCCTTTTCTTAGAGCACCAGCCACGTGTGACCCTCCCGACCTAGTGCGCAGGTCTCCAACTTAGTGCACTCTGCGCTCGACTCATACGTTTTGATCGATGAAGGGCATCAAGCGAGAACGATGGTAGGCAGCTATGTCTGCTAGAAGTTGGCGAGGACAAGATGTTGCCTGCGAGCTGTTGTTGTAGGTCGTGAGAAGCGCGAAACAAATAGTCTTGGGATACCCATACACCCCGCAGGCTCTGCTGTCAAGAACCGCGTGCGCCAGAGACAACACGACGCGTTGCAGCACTGCTAGGCGAAAACATCCAACAGGATCGGGAGGCGCAGATCAGACTGGTCACATGTGCGGCCTCACAGCCACGTAAACTCTTCTTCAATCTCGTAGCGCAGGCCACGGAAATCAACGAAAAGGACAGTTGTGTACTGAACTTGGTTACAAAAATTCCCAGCCGACCCGAAGGCCAATTGGAGCGGTCATAGTTGTAGTTTTCAACTAGCAAAAACGCTACCTCAGACGAATCTTCACTGGTAAGCGTAAAGCCCGAGCACTTGGATGAAGAAGAAAAGGACAAGTTGGGGGAAAGGAGCAGGTTATATATGCCCCAGGGGAGGCGCTAGGCAGCAACGGCGCTAGTTTTTCACGTGACCCTTTGGGGCTCCTGTGCCGAAATTTCACCGGCAGGCAGAACCCATCACGTGTCTATGCACATTGCTGCTCGTGATTTTGAAAGCCTACACTAAGAAAAAACCCAGTCAGTCTCAACAGCCCTATCACAACCTGTGAGAACCTCTTTTGTAATTGAATATGAATGAACAACTTGATTGACTTGGGGTGCCTTGGTAGACTCACCACGGCATTGTCTCGATAATTCAATGCAAATATGGCTCACATCCTTCTTAGGAATTAGTCTTATCTACGTCATCCACCAATGCTTAATATCGTGCTTATGTGCGCTTAAGCGTGCAGATTAACCATTACTGAAAACTAGGTGCCTACAGATCCTCCAACTTGAACATATGGACTCCTTCAATACTAGGGCCAAGCCACATGTAACCCCAAGATGCCAAGTTGTTTAGAGATATCCTATTGAAATACTTCTTTAAGTGTACTAAAATATATATGGAACTCAAAAGCACAAACTTCCATATCCAACTGTAGTGTTGAATACAGTACTGAAACCGATGAACTCACTGATTAGAGGAATGTAGGTAGTCACTAGAAGGGCAACACACACGAAAACGGCAGATCCAAATAACAAAGTAAAACAGTGATCTAGTCACACCAAAATTATCATTTTGAAAATATCGCACAAGAAGTAAAATCGGAAGGGGTATGTACAAGACCGGCAGACACACTTAACCAACCTTTGCTCATTATTACCCTTCCGCGTCCGTGCTCTCGAACACGTCTCTCTTCATCATTCTACAAGAAAAACGCAGCCATGGCACCGGCAGCAATCGCACCACCAACCTTGACGTGCGAAGCAGCACCGGTGAACTGCGTCGGGGGTGCAGAGTATGCTCCGGTACCAGATGGCTTGACGCTGACAAGTGGCGTCTGGACGGGTTTGGTGGGGACACCGGTACCAACGGGCACGGTTGGTTTGACGGCGCCGGAGGTTGGGTAGGGTGCTGGGCCAGTAGCGGCGTGAGAAGTTGGGGCCGAGGGAGTGTGTCTTAAAGTCCTGCATTTGGGTATTAGAGTGTGGTGCGAAGTGTATTCAAGGATAAGTCGTACTGAGTCACGGTTACAGTGACGATAGAGCAGGTCTCATCAGACACGGGATACTGCGCGGCAGCAACGGCGACAAGAGCGGCGACGGCGAAGAACTTCATTTTGAGTGTTGACTGTTTTTGGTAGATTGGGTAGGTAGGGTTGATATAGGTGGTAGTTATCGAAACTTGAAAGTAGAGAACTGAGCGTTGTAGAAACGAATGGCTACAGACAAGCTGTTTGGTGGATGGGTATCGATGATCGTAGGATGAACAGGAGAAAAGAGGAGTGGCATGTAGATGCGGATAATATATACATATACGTATATTAATTGAGATGAAGACAAGGTGCGGCACAACCTCTTGCGGACACCGCGGCACCAGCCTCGTTTTGCTTGCCCTCCGGACCTCACATTGCGCCGAGCCGTTGCCAGAGGAATCCAGATTGGCCAGTGGTTAGGTCCCTGGTGAATGTTGGGAAAGTGTAGGGGTCGGCCAAGTTCTAGGGTGGTGCGGTGATTAGCGAGAATCAATTTCTACTCCTTGACTTCCATCTGGCTAGTTGGTGTCTGTTGGTGTCAAGGGAGCTGCATAGTCGCACATGTTGTAAGATTGATGAAGTAGATATAAAAGTTATACTCATCATGCTCTTCAGTCCTGGGCTATACCCAAGTCTTCAAAAATTCCAATCAAGCCGCACGTTGTTGATGATTCTCGTAACACGACCAAGAACCACAACCCGAGATGAGCGTCATCTTGCAAGCAGGGCACGTGCCCAACTCGTTCATGCATCTGTAACACTAGCGTCATGGTATACTCAAACTAACTATATAAAGTCTAGCTTCATGAAACATTTGATTCTTTGCCACTGGCGGAGAAATCTTAACCGTCGATCTTGAGAGTGGAGGTAAATTGCGCTCTTCACCTTGCGTGTGCAATTAGCGAAGCTGCGGTGGAGACGTAAGGCTTGAAACAAGTTGCTTGCAAGACGCGTCTGTGTTTTCGACATGCTCAAAGAGAATTGGAACACCCAAAAGTATAGCATTTTGACAACAAGTTGTGCCAACTGAGTGCACAGTGTTGGGCGGGGGCTCATCTCACTTCCTCTATGAGTAGCACACAAATTTTTGCTGTGACACATCAGATAGGTATCTCAAAATGAAAGTACTGACCAGTATCCCGATCAAAAACGCCAAGTGGTTGTCGTTTTGTCAATCAAACCGCTTAGTCTATCATTATTTTACTCGCCCCATAATAGGATCATCAGGCGCATCATCAGCTATAGTCTCCGCAGCCTTCGCTTTCACAGCGTTCAGCATGCTGCGTTCAAAATCATCCCTTGTGCGCAGCACTGCCTCCACCCAGCTGATATGGACCTCCTTGTAATTGTACTTGAACTCCTCGTAAGCGAATGGCACTTGGCTCTTGTCACTCTCAAGCAACTTAAGAAAATACTCGACTGCACGCCAGCGTTGCATAATCTCCTGTCCCTGTCCGTCATATTCTCGGAAAAAATCGAAGGCTGTTATCAAATCGTCTTTCATTTTCGCAGCGAATTGATCTGTGCGCCTGAATTTTACGCTCTTGTTGCGCACAGCAGAGAGGTATTGGATGAGTAGTTCATCCGCTAAGCTGTCGATAAGGAGATCGCGCAGCGAACGGTGGACTTGTTGTACGTAATCATTAAGGTAGTCTCGGAAAGTAGCGATGATGGAGGCCATATCTGTCCTTTGATACCAATCGGGGGTAAAGAACTTCGACAGAATGGGTTTGAAGTCCGTGAGAAAGATGAGTTGACAAAAGATCTGGATACACTTGGATGATATGTCAATGTAACCGATCTTGAGCTCTTCAATCTGGGCAGGTAAGCGGTCACTGGCAAACTGCTGTGACACAAGGGGCACCACTTCGCGCTCAAAGACTGTGACGAAAGAAGCACGTCCATTGACATCCTCCTCGTCATCAATGCAGATAATTTGATCGTTCGCAAGGGCGATCAACCATTCTTGGAATACAGCAACAGTCTCGCCATCCAATGTAGGATTCAAGCCGGTGTATTTGTCCCTCTCTTCATCGATCAATTGTGACCAAATTCGCTGCCGGCTGATTAGCGTGCGGAACATGGAGTCTACCACACCCTCAGCGACATCGTTGCGATCGCTACTCGCAGCCACAGATAGGTTCTGACTGAAAAGTGTCCACACATCACCTAATGACCTTGTCTGGAAAATGCCATCCACGTTAATTTCATAGGCATCCCTGTCTTGGTTCAAGAAACTCTTTCTATCCTGCATATTGATTCGATCCATGTACTGGTCTACAGCCTTAACTATTACGGATCGATAGGTTCGAATGAGCTCCTGGCTTCGATTGTCAATCACGTGCGGCTGCAAATCGTCTTCGGTGAAGCCTAGTTTAGCCATCTTTGCGTAGTATTTATCTACCCAATTGATAACAGCGAGAACATATTGGGGCGGTAAGCTTTCATCGTCGGCAAAACCTACTAAAAAATCGTGCATGGCCTTGTGATAGATGTTGGTGTACGTGTTTAAGATGTTCCACTTCTTGGGCATAAGGTCAACCATTCCCAACTTGACAGTGTTGAGGTTATTGAAGTACCACTTGAAGTACTTGTCGATCTTTTCCGGGTCTTCGCTGAACTTGGCATTGGCATCGTCCATCTGGGCCTGACAGACGTATTCAATCGACTTGATGAACTTGTCCTTGTAACCCCGCAATTCTTTAGGGCCAGAATTGATAGACCTAAATCGGGATGCAAGATCCTTATACTCTCGTTGTGCATCCTGCAGCGCCTTGACCTTTTTGTCGGTCTTTTCCTCCTCTTCGACAACGACAGCCAGTCTTACTACGATTCCATCGTTTCCTGATTGTACTAGCTCGATCAGATTGATGCATGCCTCACCAATGTGTTTGTCGAACCACTCAATCACGTCATCGAGTCGTGCAAAGAGGTCTTGTACTGTGACGCCACTCTCGAGAGCGAGGTTGTCGATGAGTTCGGTGGAGCCGTCTTTGGTGCCCTTGATCTGTGCCATAGCATCATCGCGGACGTCTCTTAATTGCGTGAGGCCGTAGTGGATCTGAAGGAGGCATTCCTGGTTGGCCGGGTCTTGGTCATCCTGGGCTAGCAACATCTCTAGTTGCTCCAGGCGGTCCTCGAAAGACCGAATATCTGTCCTCATCTTCTCGACTGCCTCAAAGTTTCGATGGGTTTGCGCGACTAGATTGATGTGTGGGAAGTCTTGGATCATGTTCTGAGCTTCGGCGCACAGCTTGTCTATCTTCATCATCTCTTCCTTGATCAAGTTGACGGTCCGCTGGCCCTGGGTGATGCTCTGCATACCCGATTGGGTCAACTCCAACTGTTCTTTCAGTCCATGGCGTAGTTGACCGTCGACAGCAGCCTTCTTGCGCGTGAATTCGGCCTTGAGTGCGGATATCTTCTCGAGGTCTTCCGGGTGCCGCAGCAGCTCAGCAAGCTTGGCAGTCGAGGACTCGACATCGCCCATATTGGTTGTAGGATATGGGCCGGTTATCGCATGCCCATTGCATAAACTGTTTGGAGGTGGGGCACTTTTGTGCGTTCAACGTGTTGGTTGGGCGTGGATCTGGGGGATGGGGGAGTGGACTGGGTGATTAGGCATGATGCAGCACCGCAGCGCCTAGCGCGGGCGCGGGCGCTGCCGACTGAAAAAAGAGCCCCAACCGCCATCACGTCCTTGAAACACCAAACATCATGGCTGACGACGAACTCAACCTGTACGATGAAATCGAGATCGAGGACTGCTTCTACGACAAGACTCTCCAGATATACCATCACCCGTGCCCCTGCGGCGACCGCTTCGAGATTTCTATTGCCGACATGCGCGACGGCGAAGACATTGCACGCTGCCCAAGCTGTAGCCTCATGATTCGCATAATATTCGACCAGGTACGGCCTCAACGATTTCCTACTGCATGGTAACTGTGCCCTAGCTAACCATGTTCAGTCCGACTTGCCAGCTGAGAAGGGCAATGCGCCCCAGGCGGCAACTATCACTGCATAAAAAGACAACTTTGTTCGCGCCTTGATGCTGTTGGCATTCAGCGCGGCACCTGATCGTCTACGCCAACATTGACGCCCAGCTCCTTCCTGATAATCTCGGTCAACGAGGTACCGTCCCTCAAATAAATCCAGTCGCCCTGTCCACTGCCCTCCTTGAAGTTCATACCCTCCTGCACAACGACCCAATCGAATCGCTTGGGCCCAGAAATGGGCGAGCTGAGCCATATTTGTCTATTGGGGGGCTGTTTGTTGAGCACGTAGTTGTGCTCCCTGATCTTGACCTCGAGGATGCCGGCCGCCGCAGACTCGACTTCAATCTGGGCGTCTTTCTCCTGTGCTTCTTCCAGCCTTTCCACAAGCTCGCTGAGGTAGGCGTCTGCTCGCTCATGGAACTCGCTTGTGGTGATTTCGGTTGGGGCGGTGGGCCGGTCATGGCTCTCGCTCTCCTTAGGTGGAGGATTCCCGGAGTCCGGCATAATGCCCATCCGCTTGGTGGCGGACTGGATGCATCGCACGGTAGCGACGGTGTTGGTGTTGGCAATTGGCGTGGGCACTGATGTAGCTTTGGCCAGGATGCGTTTGGCCGGCGATTGGGCCCGGAGCGAGGTGGCAACGGCACGGCGGAGAAGGACTTTGGTGAATCGAGTAGCTGGCCTCATTATGGCTGATGGTCGTTGGCAGGAATAAAGTAGTTGATGAATTGGGTCGAGGAGCGAAGTGTTTCTGTGCCTGGACCCAGCAAGCAAGCTCGGACCTATTGGATTGCATGAGAGCATCTCCCCGCAGTCAGTCTTGCCTTGACCACTTTCTTAGCCGCACAACCCAACACAATGATCAATGCCGTCCTCGTCTTCAATAATGCCGGCCAGCCACGACTGACCAAGTTCTACACCCAGCTGGTACACACATAGCCGCCACAGTCTCATCTGCAGCTTGCAGCGCTTATTCGTGCCCGCAGGAAACCAGCGTCCAGCAGCGCCTCATCTCCGAGATCTTCACTCTCGTCGCCAACCGCCCCAGTTCAGCATGCAACTTCCTACCGTATGTGCAACACATGCATCCCATGCCATGTCATGTGACGTTTCCTTCCGCGTGCTAACAGCGCCGCAGCCTTCCGCCACTGCTCGCCAGTTCCTCCAAGTCCTCGACTCCGACCACGCCACACAACGACACGCCCTCGCTCGTCACCTATCGCCACTATGCCACCCTCTACTTCATTGTCATCAGCACATCCACCGAATCGCCGCTGGCCCTCCTTGATCTCATCCAGGTCTTCGTCCAGGCCCTGGATGGCCTCTTCGAGAATGTGTGCGAGCTCGACCTGATCTTCAACTTCGAGACGCTGCACGCCACCCTTGGTGAGATGATTGTCGGAGGCGTGGTTGTGGAAACACAGCTAGATCAGGTGGTGAAGGGAGTCAAGGCGCAGGGCAGGGTTGCAAAGAGGCCAGTGAACGAGAGCAGAGGTGGTGGTGGCGGAAGTGGGCTGGGGGGTTTGACATTTGGTGGCTTGGGCAGGGGCGGTGGAGAGAGTATCTGGACGGCAAGATGAAGACGCAAGCTTGGAAAAGAAAGACGCGCACTCCAAGACAGGGAAGCCGCTGGTGTCATGGGCATATTGGCACGTCACTGTCATCAGCCTGACTCATGCACATGCACCCCGTTTCAAATCCATCAACCAGGATCGGCTTTTCGACCGGGTACAGTGTGCACGCTTCGTCGCGCATACGCAGTATCGAAGCGAAGCTTGAACAAGTGCAATCTATGCTTGATCACTAATAATGTTTCCCGGGCGTGCGTTCCACCAATCACAGCCTACGCATGGTTCGATGGCCGATACTGTGGGGAAGGAAACACTCTATAGGACACAGCGAATCCGTCAAAGACCATGTAAGTCCTACTATTCTAGGCTATGGCTCTGCGAATAAATCCGTAAAAGATACTCACTCCATTCAACCGTGCCAGCGCTTCTGAGTCTCCAATGTCTATTTAAGCTCGTCCTTGGCTTCTTTGCTTGTCTTCAGCACCCAGGTCGAACAGTGTTTCAATCTTGACCACCTGCCGGTCACAATGCATCTCCTTACCTTTCTTTCAAGCTGCCTTTCAGTCGCCACGGCTGCCACTCTAGGAAAGCGCGCTCCAACACCGGGCACCCTATCTCAAGTCACATCCTTCGGCACTGCCCCGACCAATGCAGGTTTCTGGATCTACGTGCCAAAGAAGCTCGCCGCATCCCCTGGTATAGTCGCAGCTGTTCACCACTGCCAAGGTACTGCACAATCATATTATGGAAGCACCCCCTACAAGACACTTGCCGAACAATATGGCTTCGTCGTCGTCTATCCTAGTTCACCCCACTCTGGAACATGTTGGGATGTTAGCAGCAAGAAGACTTTGAGCCATGAGGGTGGTGGTGATAGCAACACCATTGCAAATATGGTCAAATGGGCTGTAAAGGAATATAAGGCGGATGCGTCAAAGGTTTTCGTTACAGGCTCCAGCAGTGGCGCTATGATGACAGTAAGTTGAATTGGCACCTCCGAGGCACATTATTTGTGCATCACAATACTAATTTACAATTTAGAATGTTCTAGCTGCAACCTACCCCGACCTCTTCAAGGCTGCTATTGCCTACTCTGGCGTCAATGCCGGCTGCTTCATGTCCAACTCTGGCGCTGTCGATGCCTGGAACAGCACATGTTCCGGCGGCCAGTCCATTGCAACTCCCAAGGCATGGGCGCAGGTAGCTTTGAACATGTACCCTGGCTATACTGGCAGCCGTCCCAGAATGCAGATTTATCATGGCAGTGCTGATACTACTCTGAAGCCGCAAAACTACCAAGAAACGATGAAGCAATGGGCCGGTGTTTTCAATTACAACTATGACAAGCCCCAGAGCACCAAGGCTAATGATCCTCAGGGCGGATATACCAGGACCATCTATGGGCCTTCAGTGCAAGGTATCTATGCCCAGAACGTCGGACACAGTGTGCCGATCCGAGGTGCGGATGATATGAAGTTCTTTGGCTTCGCTTGAGGATTTCCAGGACTGTGCAGTGAAGCAAGCTATACGATTTTCCAACTAAAGACTGTTAAGTCTCATCGAGAGCTTTCGCAGCATAGCATATAATCAAGATTTCTCTAAACTATGTTTGTCGAATGTTTAGTCTCCATCGTTTTGCTCCATACTCAGAAAAGTGACTATGTGAAGTCACAACACATGCTAAGAATTTATATCAGGTTTTCTACATAAAGTTACTGCCTTGTCTCATCTAGCAACACAAATCAGCTAGCAGAGTGCATTGACACAAAAATTTTAAAAAGTGTGCAGCAATCTAAGTCACGACTTACTCCAGTACTATCGTTACCCAAATTAGACGTACATTACTATGTCTACGACAGCATATATATCTATAACTGATCTACCAGAATCTACAGACAATGCAGGCATTGAAACTAATAACACTCGTAGACGCCGAAGAGACGCGGTAGTTTTCATTCAAGACGAAGCAAACGAGCAAAAATTATTGCCCCAAGATAACGAAGAAACAATCACTGTAAGTATCACCTCATTACCAGCCCTGCCACTCCGGGAACCCACCCATATTATCCGTACCCCTCGCACTCCTAACAAGAAATCGCGCCGCCCCAAGAAGCTAGTCCCACTTGCTTTGAATCCCCATGCCTCCACACCTCCATCAGGGTTGTCTCCTAGTACTCTCAGTCAAGGCCCATCTGGGTACTTGTACACGCCACTGTCGACGCGCAGCACGGGATTCGAGTCTCTCCACCATGACCATGGAATTCCGTGTGCGCCCGACGGAGCAGCTGATGTGGCGATTATGCGGTTGAGAGACTGGTACGGTAAGGGCCTGACCGGGATAATGGGAGACTGGAAAACGAGGCTAGAGGCGGCTATGGCGAAAAGAAAGGCACAGGTGCAGGGGAGGAAAGGTATGGGTACAGCGGAAAACGATGGCTAGGGTATAAAGTGATGGATTGTTCCGCCACTGGTTGGCAGAAAGGCGATTTGATTCGCTATTTCAGTGTTGGAATAACTCCTGCATGGTGGATAGAGTAGGGTTGGAAGTGATGAGATTGTCCTTTCGACCCTGCTGGTTATTTTAGGGTCTGTAATCTCCCCTTTTTGCGACGAAACACACCGATATAGTGTATTGGCTCTCGGTAACTTGGAAAAGTGAGAAAATAACTGTCCTTATTTCAATACAAGGAGTGTAACTACAATAGATACCATGCTGCCGCATAATTCAACCAGTAGTCTTAAACTACCCCAGCCATATTTGTAATTACCCTAAAAAAAAGTTTCGTGAAGCCTAAGTGATTTTTGGCCATTATTTCTTGGGTGATTCATCTCCTAGTTGTTCGGTTTACCGAGAAGGATGTTGCTCTGGCGCATTGTTAAACAATTTCGACAAATATTGGATGCATGTTCAAACACTGTGTCTACACATAATCACGGTGCGCGATCACTGCGTACACAGTCTACAATACTATGTATCTACACTACAATACCAAATCACTCATTCGAATGCATATTTAAATATCGAACAGTCCTCAAACACTAATCAATAAACAAACTCATCACCCAGACAGATTTCAATATCTCGCTTCTATCTCGCCCTACCGCAGCTCAAGCGCAAAAGACTCCAAACTTCAGATTGAATATGTTTTTCACCAAGTTTGTGTCCCGGACACGGAATATAACAAAACCAGAACCCAGTATCGCTGTGGTACAACAGATGGATTGTCTAGTAGGCCAAAGTGCTTCAATAAACCAAGTGGCCAAAACTAAGAAAATTCAAGGAACCTGCCCCGCCCATCTCACTCCTACCGATAACACTCAGGCTCTAGGTTCCATTTGTTATAAGCCAAAACCTGTAGCTGTGCGTCCAGTTGGTTTCGAGTCGTTTCCTCCACTGGAGCCGTTATCTCCTGCAAGTTCAGAGGAGACGATCGAGCAGTAAAGAGAAAACCGGCGAGAAAGAAGTAAGCCTAGGATATGCTGTCATGTATCCCAATCTCAAGAGATGATTTTCATGACATGATCAAGTAATATTAGAATACTACATGTTTGACCATTAACCAAAACCAAAATGCAATGTTTTTACACTGATAGATGTTATATTTCGTTGTACCATCCCCCAAACGCCAAATATGCATGCTAACCTGGCTGATACATTGAACATGTTGTTGATCCTACTCGTAGCCTGGCATTACCTCTCCTGCTCTAGATTCAATAAAGTACCCAGGGTCTGGTCGTCTCGCCGCGCGCATTTGTTCCTTAGTCATGGCTCTCTTCACCTCCTTGACGTCCACAAGTTCCTTTATCCTCATGATCTGACCGGCCACGGATTGTGAGACAGGGTGGTAGACAGTTGTCATGCGTTTGCGGAGGCCGAGCGCGTGAAGGACGCCTTGGGTTTTCTGGGGCATGCCAATACCGGAGCGCATGAGAGTTATTCGAAAGTAAGACATGGTGTTAATGGGTGGCAAGCAGGCCAGGCGCGACCGCGGTGGGGTGACACAGGAGCGGGGGAGCTTTGTAAAGGTCAATTGACTTGTCGTCGCAAGAAATTGCCAAGGGCTGATATATACCGTATGGCTTATTGGCAGCTGGTTTTGGTTTGTGGTGCGATAGCCGCTTGGTTTGCGCAGCCGTACTCCATGCCGTCTTGTGCAACATCTGTGTGCAAATGCAGGCCTTTCCTGAACTGGACTAGGCTCTACCAGGGTTGAAGCCGATGCACGTGTTTGGAACATTCACCTGTACCCTACCCACTATTCCTGTCCACTCGCGAAGAGTTCTTCGATTAACTAATTCGAAGAGTCAAACTAACTCGTTCACGTCAAGTTGCAGTGAGCAGATTCTGTTAGGTGTCATCAACAAATCAACGCAAAAGCATGCATCCTTCTGTACCACTATATTAAGATGCAGTCCTCCGCTCCCTGAACCAGTCTTGGAGCGGGCTATGCAATATCGCCCTCGGATTAAATCAATCCAAACTTGCGCGGGGACGGCGACATCTGTCCGTCTATCTGCACGACTCTGTCTTCACCCACAACGACACGATTGGCTACCCTGGAGCGACTGCGCTTTGAAGGATCCAAATTATTACCAAACATAGATCACTTGCAGGAGGATTCAAACAAGCTGACCATGTTTCACTACATCTACGCCGCATGTCGTTCTTCTCGTCACAGCCTCAGTCAAAACGCCTCTCGCCATGATGCCTAATCCTTTATCGTTTTTCATGTATGATATAACGTGTTATATCTCCCTTAAGCCCTTCCATAGTTTATTTGCTCCAGGAAGGATTGTTGTCGTCTGCATCGACATCGCCCCCACACCTGGCCCCATAATTGGTTACACTATACTTATACAGTACCTCTATTGGCCCAAGGACGATGACATGTCAGACGGGAAGGTGTGGGCCAACCTCGCCAGCCGCACGCAAGTGTCGAAGCATTGCACGATACCCCCGATGACCAAAGCCCAAAGGATCCATTAGGACGGGTACATGCGTGGGGTCGGCCCTAGCCTCTCTATGCTCAATAGCAAGCCCAATCTTTCCTCTCATATTTATACGGTCGCTTGCATTCGCATGCTAACTTTCCCGTCGATATATGGAATATGAGCTGTAGACTTGAGTACCTTCCCGCACGGGGAAGGGAGTCCACATAGCCGCAGACTTCTAACGCTGAGACATCCCAACGCCGTCTAGAATGATTACTTCACCGCTTTGCTGAAGTTGGTGTACTTAAAGCAGATAAGATAGCTTTCGAAAATAGCTCCCACGCCCCACGACTAGTCGTCCAAACTTTATAATATCGCAGAGTCGCCAATGTCATTTCTGTGTCTACAAGTAGTAACATCCCTCGCTGTCTGTTCAAGCGTCGTGGGCACTATCTTGCAGCCCAACATATTCTTATAATAGTTTTCCTTGGCTAGTTTCATCCGTTCTTATTGAAACCCTAGAGCTGGACACACGGATCGCAACCAAACACATTAAAATCACCATGAGCCGTACATACGCCCGTCCATCCAGCATAGACAATATACTAATGGTTTCAATAGTGCTCTTCACCCTCACCCAGTCCCCATCTCACCCTCTATCACCGACAACCTCTGCCCCAACAGCAACATCGACAGCGACACCAACCGCCATTCCACCGTACGTATACCGTGTTCACCGCACATCGGCTCAAACACGCTACACCTTCTCCACCGGTTTCATGGCAAAAAACCAAACCACAATCTTAAATTACACGTCTGCCCTCTCGCGTTTCGGCCTCGCTCATCTACACCACCAAACCAATATTTCTTCGCCCTTTATTAGCGTGTACGACAACCAAGCCCATGCAGAAAACGTAGCGAGACACTTTGGTCAGAAGTATGGCGAGGACACGTGTGTCGTTAAGGTAGACACGCAGCATCTTGCGAGGGGCCCTGTATTTCGTGCGGCAGATCTAATGAAGGAAGGGGCTGGTGAGGGGAAGGAGGCTGAGGACTGGTTACATTGGGGTGAATATCTAGTCATGTATCGTATCCCGCCGCAGGCTGTCAGAGATCAGACACCCGTTGCCAGGGGAGATAGTCAGCGGTGGAGGACCGTGGGTGTAATTGGCGGGTCATAAGTGTGTAACTTCTGGTAAGGTGATTCGATGGGAGCTGGACCCCCTCTAATGCATTCTGTGGGTTCTGGGTTCATTATTGTCTTCTCAACATGGTAAATGGGTACAGAGTAGATAATGTTGGTTGCATGTTGAGAACGATCCAGACCAGCAGTATCCGTAACCGACTCTACCTTTGTTGGATATTTTCCTTCTTATCTTGTTTGATTGTGGGTTGATTCAAACTTATATTGGTGAACGGGATGTATTTGAGCTATTTTGGCAAATCCCACACTATTACTGCAGGCTTTTGGCTACTCTGCATGCAACTACACAATTTTTGCATCCTAACGTATTGTAGGCCAGTTAATTAACAGAGCGTCGTGCACTTTGCGTAGATGTATGAAGTGGTATGATGCTCGCTTGCCCTGCGCACTGTAATAGTCATCAACTTATCAGCCTATCTGCCTATCGCAACAGCAAAATCTCGTTGCATCATGAGCACTAATCTTCATTACCCCTATCTCTTATCCAGGCTGTTTCAATTCCTCGTTTCTAATAATTGACAAGTACCTTTCTGCACATCAAGACATGACGTGCTAGGATACGCGCCTAACCCCTATCTCGGATCACAATTCCCTGGTCGGAATCGTGAAGCAAAAGGATTCATTGATATTTGCATGTGCGCTTGACCAGGATACAAGCCCTTGCGCAACACTTGATAGACGCGAATCGTTGCCTGGCTATCATCATCTCCCGTGACGTCATTGTGTAATGCAACCAGGAGTGGGTGCAGATCCATGCAGGGTCTAATACGATCTGCCGGAAAGATATCGAAGATGGCATCGTGGATTCGTGATTGATTATCCTATAAAGTAGTCATATGCTGAAAGATTTTTGTTGCTGGCAAGGCGTATACCCCTGCTCCCCACTTCGCACAGATCATCGTGGGCGTTAGCTTGGACTTGCACACTTTATTAGACGCCACATGCAACCTTGGGGGGAGTTCGATATTAAAAGCCCGAAATGAACCTTCACATCTTTGGATACAATGCTTGCGTTCAATCGCCGGCCCCCGATCTGAACAGAGTTTCCGCGGAAGTCATCCCATCAATCGGCGCTACCGAAGTCCAAGATGTCAAGGCACTGTGGGTATCATGGTGCGATGCAGTCATTGCATATCAAGATAGCATGGGAACGTGGACAATTGAATATCGTGGCACGGGGCTCACTTCTCCCCAAAAAGAGCACATAGCAAATTCCGAGGCAATCAAGGAAGCCATTGATGACACCGACACAGAAATCGACTTTTTTGGCACTGATATGCACCATGGGTTGCAGGGTTATGTGCTGTATGATCCAAAGGGAGTTAAAAGCAATGATATTGTTATTTTCGCCACGGACCTAGAAGTGGATGCAGGTACGGCGGAAGTGCACCTTCAATCTATGAATGGGCATACGAAAATACGAGGAATTCGCATGACAAGCAGAGGCGTTCTGGTTCACCTGGTGTTTTGTATCACTGGCGAAGAGCAAGTCATCCCTTTGAAAGATCTAACAGAGTTGCGAAACTGTCTCGACGCCACGTCAGTGCTCGTTGATTCTTCTCGCGCACTCGCTTTGTTCAAGGTGGCACAGTGGTGTACAAATTCAACGACAGCTACAGCTCTAGATGATAGTGGCCGATTATACACCGCAACCTGCGACCCGCGTTATCCAAACTCCCTTGGTCGAGAATATGAAGGAACGGTTCATTTCGAGACGATACCATATTTTTCTGAGACGCGAATTGAGAAAATTGCCTCTGGTGGGTATATTTCTGCAGCTCTGAGCTCAGACGGAGAGTTGTTCTTATGGGGTCAGACCAACCCTGGGTGTAATGGAGTGATCACGGTATTGGGCGGAAAATCAGCTTCGGATAATGAACAGGAGAAGCTCGTGGTGAACGGTGTCAGCGCCAACGTCGATCAGGACGAGATAGTCAAGTGTTTGAAAGTCAGAATTGAAGGTGAAGAAGCGTATGTATATGATATGACGATTGGGCATGGTCACATTTTGGTTGCGGCGGAAGTGCGGACAGTTGGGCATGTTACGAAGCGAGCGGTTTTTGGCGCCGGCGACAATAGGAAAAACCAACTGGGACTTGACATACAAGAGGGCTTTGTGGAGAATTTTGAGGAAGTAATATTGTTACGGGGGTTGAGGGTGGAGGGAATGATTGCATCGGCGTGGACTACCATATTGACATCGATGAATGATTGAATTAAATCGATCGCATCTTTACGGGCTTAATCCGATTTATATACATCGAATGTGGAGAAAGTCGTTGAAGGTGAAAGAGTGCCTGGACAGGAACCACAGTGGCCATGTGAGGACCTTTACCCTAAAGGGATGTGCAACATAATGATGTTATAGGCCAGAATTAGCCATAAACACTAGACTGAGATTTCGGACGTTTTATTGAGAGAAGTTGCCAATCGACGGCGATGACTGGCTGTCCAAAACATCATTCCTTGTTGTCTCCGTCATTATAGCAGGTCTCTCCAGTGCGATTGTTGACATGGACACTGGCATTCGAGTGAACTTCCAAGTTAGGACCTTCTCAAAGAGAGGGCGCAAGTGCGGACAACAAGCGACAATGATTCCGGTGCTTATTTGAGCAATATTCCATATCAGGGTAGTGCCAATATTATAGGTGACGTCTTCATCGTGTTTCGCATTCGCAAGCACGTTGATCCGTAGACCTCCAATAGCGATATTGCTGAAGGGATGTCAGCGTATTGCGCATGATGATTGATCAATGGCGAGCTATGAACAGGAAACCGAAAGCAAATACAATTGCGATAGCAAGTCTGTCGGCGAAACGCAATTGCAGTCCCCAAACAACAAAATGTGGCAGGATCCAGGTAGTAGCATCAATTGCGACTCCAATAGCAGCTAATGTAACGACAAAGGGCTCGATTTGGAAGCAGTAGTGGGGATTTTCTGATGGTAGGATCCAGTTGTACTGGACTGGCAGGCAATGGATTAAGATGCCTGTGATGGCAGCAAGGCCTAGGGTAATGGAGAAGATAATGCAAGTGATCGCTGCCACAAGATCTCAGCAAAGCAATCATATGAAAGAATGCATCGTGCTCGTGGCCATGGTTACCAATGCGTCTCAACCATGGGAAGGCATGCGTGAACAACGTTCGGATAAAGAAAGTGGTGATGGCACATCGAGTCAAGGCCAAGCTGAAAGCCACTGGAATTCGATACAACCATAGAACCTACATAGTTGAGCATCACGGCTGGGAAACTTATTTACGGGATTACCAGAAGAGTTTTGCGCAGACCTGCTTCGAGCGTGGGGTCAACGTGCTGGCGGACAGACCCTCCGATCATGGCTTGGACGGGTCAGCAAAAATGCGTTGCCGGATTGTGCCGGCAGGTGAGTAGATATCTTAGCTTGCCGAATAAGAACATAGCGATAATTAGAAATAGGAAGGCCTAGTTGTCTATCAGTTACGGATACGCGTGGGATACAGACTGGCGCCTTACCAAAGAAAGTAGAAGAAGTGTATCGTCAATAGACCACGGTAAACCCTTGGCGCGTTTTGATAAAGAACGAGCGAGGAAAAAGACTAATGGAATTACTGCTAGGCTAGCCGACCCGGCGGCATAAGGTGCGAATAACATTGACGCTAAGTTCTGGATGGTGGTGTTGGAGTGCTCTAGAATGAAACAAGATTGGGTATGAAGGAGATGAATACGGTAGTTTCAAGGTGATTGGAATGGATGAGAGGTAGATCGGCGATGCTTAGCTGAGGAAGCCGTGGTGTTGCTGTTGTGGAAACTAGCGAAACAGGTGGGGAAACAGGGCACGACAGCGTCGGAAGGAGAACAAGTCATCACACAGTCGCTGCCTAGTGGAACAGAAGCGCGGAAACACGGAAACAGAGACCAGGATCGGCAGTTATGTTTTGGCAGTTGGTTCAAGCACGAGTTGTTTCGCGTGGCTCTGGAGTGCGGTTGCCCCTATGATGTTAGTCCTGATGGCAATTTTGGACAGCAGACATCATCTTGGAGCCGAAGCATTTTTACGATAATTACTATGCAGTGACCAGTCCAAGGGTACAAAAATTGGGAAGCGAGGTTCGCACGTGGGCTGGCACAATGTGTCGAGTCGGGCTCACATGGGTTGGGCCGGGTAGGCGACCAGAATCAGAATTGGGGGGTGGCACAGGTGCTGACAGGTGCAGACTCGATTTGGGCAGACGTTTTTCGTCCGGGCTAGCGCCGGCGGTATTGTAGCGCTCTCTGATACTTTTGCGTATGAATGAAAATGGTTTCGCGGTCATGTTGGTTGCGTGGACCATGGGGAAAAGTCGGAGCTTTGCGTTTGAAGGCCTCGGACCGAAGCCGACGCTAGGCGGGTGCAATCAATATTCTCAATACTCGCATTGTTCGAGTTGGGATGGTAGAGCTAAAAACGCTCGATGCTCACATTCCAAGCAGCACACCAGGAAATGGGACAGCGCCCTTTTGAGCCCCGCGTTTGGGCAGACGTATCATCTGTGACAGGCCAACCAGGCAAGATGGAAACACAGACGCCTGCTGCTTGCTGGAAGGGCAAGGGTTGCGGCGATCTCTGGGCGATGAGGGCGATTGGCCTCGCTTGCTGCGACGTCGAGGTGAAGGGGGGCAGTTGGCACAGCGCAATCACGATGGCTCTGGGAGCTGACGAGGCCGCACGCGGTGGACTTGGCCCTGGGTTTGGCCATGGTAAGGCCGGAGAGGGGCTAGCAGCGTGTACCAAATTACGACGCCATAAAGTCAATGGCATCACGCGAAAGAAAAAAACAGGCGGCATTGCCACAGCATTTGGAACTAGGCACCATTGGGCAGCCCATTGGATCGTGGCCTCAAAACGCTAGCGGGATCCGGCACCGCCAGGGGAGGGCCTTGGCCCGGTCGACCACGGGCTGTTCGTCCCTCAGCGCCTTTCCAAAGCCGGGCAAGCCTTGCCCGCAGCCATGGCCAGCGCCTGTTAGCAGTGCCAACGTCATGTGCACCCTCTTGACCCTGCTAAAGCGGCAGCTTTTGGCTTCCATGGCTGCTCTATTTTCATGGAGCTGAGGCTTCCTCGGAACTGGACGCGAACTCGGCCCACTGCTGCCATCAGCCTGCCTTGTCTGCCTCTCTACTTACTCTTCTTACCAGCACACGCCTGCCCACGCTCTCTTTGTTCTCCTTCTCTCGTTTCACCATCGATCCTGATCAGCACCGCCATGGCATGAGGCCTGCAAACCAACCTGCGAGTTCCTGATCCGCCACTGCCCAACATGCCCTCTACGCTTCCTTCCCCATCCGGCCGCCTCCAGAGCCCCAGGCCCAGCGCCCAGAGGCAGCGAAGTAACTCTTTTCCCATGGTCGAGGTCTTGGGATGCTCAACACCAGAGGCCCAGCTTATCCTAGCTGAAGGCCGAGCTGCTGTCCGCAAACGCCGTGCCCGTCAACGATACAGTCGCTCTGTTGACGACGAGTCTCTTGTCACTTACCGTCCCAAGGACCACTTGAAGTATCTCGACCGAGCAACACCATCAGATGCCAGGACTTGCCACGCCAGGATACCTTCCAATACAACAGATCGGAGCACTTCGACCATAGTCCCAGAATATCGTGACGCCCACATTGCTGCCTTGGCGTCTCCTAGTCCTCTGGGGGACTATTCTGCCAATCTAGCCCTTTTCATCAAGGCACAGCTCCAGTCAATCCCCACATACCAGCCGCAACAGCACTCTACCACTCCATTGTCACCCCAATCCTGTCCAGACTTCTCGTTCCCAAGACAGTTATCCCCGCTGTCGTCTGACAAGCCCATACGACGGTTTGCCGACGCACCCAAGGCCATAGAGATTCCTCAGGTGCGGCCTCCAATGCGAAGTGCCTTCTCCGCCTGGAGCTCAACCGACGATGACAGTGAGATTGGCGATGACGCTCACTCTCTGTCAGAAATAGAAGACTATTGGAAAGGTGACACGTCCAAGGGCAGCAACTATGCAGCATCCGTCCTCGGTTACTATGGAGCCTCGAACAATGCTTCATTCTTATTCTCATCAACACCAATAGAGGACGAGAATGAGCCTGACACAGCCAAGGCCGTCTCCTTCCCCGACCAGTCGGCACTGCCAGGTTCCACGTCTGAGCCCCATCAACATGACGACTACCCTTCATCGTATCTCACACAGCCACAACTCACCACATCATCGGCGTCAGCCCATTCGCACTCGTTGACATCCGTCTCAGTTTCATCGTACTTCGAGTGCAGACCCCCCCTTGCCATCACTCCCCAGCTGAAGGATCGGGTCATAGCGGCACTGACGCCTCCCCATGTATATAGAAGGACCATCCCTGCCATCTCACCATGGGAAGGAGGCGCTATTACCAACGTTCACGATGTCTTTGTGGAGTCACAACAACGTATCCACGTTGATGGCATGTCTTTCGATATGCTGGGAGACTTTAGTGCGCCAAACCGAGTTACAACTCCCTGCTGACGGCCACCTCTCTCCTTATTATCTCATGTCTCGTTTTTCTAGCGCGT
The DNA here is from genome assembly GCA_028456385.1 of Ophiosphaerella korrae. NCBI lineage: Eukaryota > Fungi > Ascomycota > Dothideomycetes > Pleosporales > Phaeosphaeriaceae > Ophiosphaerella > Ophiosphaerella korrae. Next base: position 236,777 of record JALNQF010000038.1, on the reverse strand, counting down.
CTGTTCTTTCGTGTATACCTGAGGTTGCCATATGAGGTCGAGCTGGCCTTGTCACATTAGTAACCTTGTCGCTTTGCCTTTTTTTCTTTCTAAAAATACAGTCTTGTAATCTTTTCTTTTTTCTCGGTTTGGGGTTTTCACATAGATTGCAGCTCTGGCGCCTCACTCAGTATTGGTTTGCTCGGAGTTAGACTTCACGAGCGTATGACGCACACGATACCAATCTCCGGCTGGGGAGTTTCCTTTTTTGTACATATAGGAAGCAGGTTATATATCTGGGTGAAGCCCATCAACAGAACATTATTATATCTACTAGCATTTGGTGGAGACATGGCCCGTGTACCTAAGCACAATTAGTGAGGAACGATTTTGGAAGCGGGGAGTAGCGTGCCTGGCAGGGCTGAATGCAGGCGCCTAAGCTTGGTCGTTTGGGAGCGGTGAAGGTTTCGAGCTGCAAGGTCCCGTCCATGCAGATCTGAGGAACGGGAGGTCATGCAGCGTCGATCAATGAGGGGCTCTAGTGTTTACGTCATGTTTGATTGGTTTGTCTGATAGCCGTCAACCGAGCCCCCACGGCCCAGCTCCGTTGCTGGGCAATCCGTTACGGATGGCCATCAACGATCCTTCACGCGCCTGAGGCTGGCTGCTTGCTTCGTGGTGAACGGTTCTCGCATTGCAGCTGCCTCGATTATGGCATAACTATAGTCTCTGGCTCCCTGGCCTGATGTCGAACATGACCCTGCTGCATTAGGGTTTCGAGTGGCCACGTCACTCTTTTACCTGAGAAAGCTTCCTTCGCATGAGCAGGCCTTGACAGCACACCCAAACATGGCCGAACCAGACCTCAGCTTCATAGCACAGGTGCTTGGCCGCGCTGCCTACGAGTTCTCCAAAGCACAGCCCATGCTTCCCGTCTACGTCCATCTTGTCGTTTCTGCCCTCTTTCCCATATACGCGGGTGCGCATGCTTCGCTGTCTCGACCATCCTCGGCAGCCAAGGCTTCCAGAAAGAAGCGCGTGTCCAAAGACGAAGAAGACGACGATGATGGCGAGGAAGAAGACGGAGACGAAGAACGTATCATGGAGGGGCTCTCCCCAACAGATGCGCTGCTGATGCCACTTTTCGCAGGAGGGGCACTTGCCTCGCTCTACTTCCTCCTTAAATGGATGAAGGACCCTGCCCTTCTCAATAAGATCCTCAACGCCTATTTCGCCATCTTTGGTGTCTTTTCTGTCTCGCGGCTCATCACCGACCTTCTCGACATTGGCCACTCCATCATCTTCCCTCATCGACACGTGCTGCACGGCACACTATACCATGTCGATGCTAAGGACGAGAAAGCAGTGCCTGCCCCAGGCTCTCATAAGGATAAGCAGCCCATTGTCTCGCCGCTGCCAGGCTTCTTAGCCGACATTCCACTCTCGCAGGGGGCGCGCAAAATGCTGTGGGCTGATCGGGCAATGCCTGGCAACAAGTGGACATTGCGCCTTTATCTCTATCGCATCGCCGCCGGCAGGTTCAAGGTTGGCCCTCACGGCATCGTCGGCCTGCTGGCTGGTTTGACTACTGTGACATACTTTAATTTTGTCGGCAAGCCCTGGTATCTTACTAACCTGTTGGGCTTCGGCTTTTCTTACGGCGCACTGCAGCTCATGTCGCCAACTACTTTTGCTACGGGAAGCCTTATCCTTGGTGCCCTCTTCTTCTATGACATATACTTCGTCTTCTACACGTAAGCAGTCTGTCTATGTCTGTCTCTGATGCCATGCTGACATCTGCCACTCAAGACCCATGATGGTCACCGTAGCAAAATCACTCGACGTTCCCATCAAACTCATGTTTCCAAAACCAGCCTCAGCCGATGACCCTTCCGCTTCCCCTTCTCATGCCATGCTTGGCCTTGGTGACGTTGTGCTGCCCGGAATCATGATTGGCTTGGCCTTGCGTTTCGACTTATATGTCTTCTACCTCCGTCGTCAGAAACGCATACCTGCCCTGAAACAAGGTGAGGCAGACATTGTGGAGAAGCCGCAATACTACTCGCTGGCGGGCCGCTGGAGTGACCACTTTTGGACCCATTCGCTTCTCGGTCGGCCGCTTTGGGCTGCCACAGCACAACACAGCAAATCAGAAGCACCCTTTACTTTCCCAAAGACATATTTCAAAGCCAGTCTAGTGGGATATGTGCTTGGCTTATTGGCTACGCTGGGCGTGATGATGGTGTGGAACCACGCCCAGCCAGCTCTTTTGTACCTGGTACCAGGCGTCCTCGGTAGTATCTGGCTCACCGCTGTTGTGCGTGGAGAGCTTGACTTAGTATGGAACTACACAGAAGAAATTGAAGAGGGGGGCTTAGCGGACACACTCGGGGAAAATGCAAAAGAACTAAACGAGGAGAAGAAGACTGCGCCACCGGGTCATAGTTCTTCAACCAGTGGTACGGAGGGTAAACAGTCGGGAAAGATCAGTCGCGTTGCGAGTCACCGATCGGAACGCGAAGTCCTATCTTTCTCGATCGAAGCACCCTGGAAGTTGAAGCAGCCACGTTCTGTGCGAAAAGAGCCTCGAAGTGAGCAGAATGTGAAGAGCACCTCTCCAAATAAAGGTGAAAAGCACAACTGGATACCGTCGAATTCAAAGGCTACCCTGAACAAGGAGCCCACTGGCAAGCGAGTAAAGCTAAGCTGAATGACCACTTGCCCAAATCCGATTTATTCGAAGGCGGTAAAAATCACAAAAGATGGAAAAGGGGCATGATATCATTAAACGATTAGATTGTAGATGATGGGCAAAATGATGGTAATTTAGATAGCACAGTTAACAGATACCCTGTATACAGCGAAGATTGCATTCATGACCTAGGTTCTTCTTTCTCGATGGGAGTATTTCACTGACATGATTTGGGAGAAGTGAACTGATATCTGGAGAGACGGAGGGTGCGGGGCTTTGCAGAGCGTGCCGCACTAAGCCCAAAATCGATAGCTTATCTTTCAAATACCGACCCCTGCCGCCGATGCGGAGCGTCATTTCTATCAAATTTCTGGACCAAGAACAGTCACGGCTCATAGAAAACCCAATCACTGTTACAAGAATGGTATCCGACAGTAAGGTGGCAGAAAATATGCTCTGGGGAGGTCGTTTCACGCGTAAGTGCTCCCAACAACATAATTATACTCTGGTACTGACAATTGCAGAGGGCCTCGACCCAGTCATGGAGCAGTACAACGCTTCATTGCCATATGATCGCCTATTTTATGCAGAAGATATTGCCGGCTCTGTTGCATTCGCTCGTGCCAACTTCAACAATGGCATACTCACCAAAGACGAGTTTTCTGCTATCGAGAAAGGCCTCGCGCAGATCAAGGACGAGTGGGCCTCAAATGACTTTGTAGTCAAGGAAAACGACGAAGACATTCACACTGCCAACGAAAGAAGGCTGAGCGAGATTATTGGCAAGGATATCGGCGGAAAGTTGCATACCGGCCGAAGCAGGAACGAGCAGGTTGCGACAGATATGCGCTTATGGCTCAGGTTGCAACTGCAGACCCTTGAAGGCTATCTGAAACTCCTTATCCAGACCTCTATACAACGAGCGGAGGCGGAGATCGACGTCTTGGTAAGCCTGCGCTGATCCCATTCTTGAAACATGGTCATGAGTACTGATTCTACAGATGCCTGGGTACACCCATCTCCAAAAAGCCCAACCTGTCCGCTGGTCACATTGGATTCTGTCACATGCTACTGCTTTTGCCACCGAACTTGAGCGTTTGCGTGAAGTTATAAAGCGGGTAAATCGCTCACCACTAGGTTGTGGTGCCCTTGCCGGCAACCCATTCAATATTGACCGCGATGCTATGGCCAAGGAACTTGGGTTCGATGGACTCCTAACAAACTCGCTAAACGCAGTTGGTGACCGCGATTTCGTCTTTGAAACTCTACAATGGGGATCAAGCTTCATGCTTAAGATGTCTCGCTGGGCCGAGGATCTCATCATCTATTCTAGCCTTGAATTTGGCTTCGTTCGACTCGCAGACGCATACTCGACTGGTAGCTCGCTCATGCCGCAAAAGAAAAATGCAGACTCATTAGAACTCATTCGTGGAAAGAGTGGGCGTGCATTTGGTCATATGGCCGGGTTATACGTGACTATTAAAGGCTTACCAACCACGTATAACAAGGACTTGCAAGAGTCTGTCGAGCCTCTCATCGATCACATTAAGACTGTTAGCGACTCAATACAAATTGCGACGGGCGTTTTGTCAACACTCACTGTCAATGCCGAGAAGATGTATGCCGCCCTTGCCCCGGAGATGCTGGCTACCGAGTTTGCGGATTATCTGGTCAGAAAGGGTGTACCGTTCCGTGAGGGGCATCACATCTCAGGCCGTGTGGTTGCTTTGGCAGAAAACGAGAATGTACCCATGGATAAGCTGAGCCTGGAGCAGCTCAAGGGTATTGACTCTAGGTTAGGCGATGATGTAGTCGAATGCTTAGATTACGAACGTGCCGTGGAGTTGAAGAACGCAACCGGGGGTACAAGTAGGAGTGCTGTTCTCGAACAGGTTCAAATACTGAAGAGCCTTCTTCAGTGATTGACTAGAGTAAGGCAACGCTTGACATGAGCAGACTCGAAAAGCATATGCGACTGTGCAAAAAGCGGAATAAAAGGGGTACAATCGCTTTCACTGTCCCCGACACCACAAAATGGTCCTTAGGGAGCAGCAAGTCAGAATCTATCGCAACAACGAGAATGATTGAACCTTCATGTAATGACAATACCTTTAACGAATGATATGAAAATCCCTAAATTCACCTCCCCCTTAGGCCGTCGCCACAGGCCTCCCATGCCCTGTTTCTGCTACTTCCTCCTTTGGAATATTAATCCTCATAGCCTCGTCCCTAACTTTTGCAGGCCCCCTCTCATGGCCCTTCGGCACCCCAGGAACCCTCTTACTTTTCCCCTTCCCGAAGACCCCTGGGCCCGACACAATTTTCTTCTGCCCTGGGTAATCACACCGTCCAAAGTCGTTGCAGAACCCAGTCTTACACTTGTTGTTGCTCCGACATCGAGCACCCAGACACGCGTCTCGGGCCGTGCATTTTGTGCAAAGGCCCCAGTTGCAGTATTGGTCTGCGTCGCAATGCGCAGCTTTCTCGCACGGATTACCGCGCGGAGGGGTTGATGGAGAAAGACATATTGGTGGTGTAGGTGAAGCGCGGCGTTTGGAGAGGGCAAATATACTGGAAAGTGAGTCGGAGTGACACGAAGCATTGATATCATTTGCGACAACTGCAGTTCTCGGGTCCTCGGGCGTGATTTCATCTGGGATCGAGCGCTTTCTCCGCGACAAAGGCTTTATAGATGGCCGAACAGAGCATTCCTGGCACGTGCCGCCGGAACAACGAATGTGCTCTTGACAAACTTTCTTGCTGTCGCATCGGTCGCCGAATTTCCCTGGTTGGGTTTCAGCGTTTTGTTGGCAGACGCTGTTTTTACAGATTAGGGATGGAGCGCAGCTATCGGCTGTGTCGCAGAGGTGGCCATCGCATCCAAAGGTGCAATCGCTCTGTTCCAGAATGTAGGGGTTCAGAGGTGTTACTGTGATGTTTGTGAGGCCGGTGCCTTGCGGTGCGGGGAGGTATTTTGTCCAGTCGAAGTTACTGCGTGCAGTGTATGAACGTTGGAGAACGTCCTTGAGAGCGGTCCAGGATGTGAACTCTGGGCGCAGTGGGTTGACGCGCGCTGTTAGCCCTTCTTCCATAGTGCTTAGATGAGAGTATAACTGTTCCCAGGTCAGTTTGATGTATCAAAATGCAGACCCATAGGGTCACAGTAACTTACCCATGGAATACCCCTGAGATTCAAGGCGTTGCCCTGATCGAAAATCGCCTCTTTTTTGTAGAAGTGCCCAAACTTGGTGTGCACATACGCCCACTCCTCCACCATTAGTAGCTTGCTATTGCCCTTTTTGCCCTTCGCCCTGGCGGTGAGCGTATTCCCTGGGACGAACAAATGAGCCCACGGAGTCCCGGCCGTAGAATCCACCTCCTTCTGGAAGTACCCGTGAATTCCAATGACATCAATGGCTACACAATCCATTGCGCTGTCAGGAAAATTTTGGATGCCATCAACAGTCTGTGGTCCAGAAATGCCTCCACTAATCACGGCAATATTGGCACTGTCAAGGCCAAGGTTAAATTTTAGGTGATTGGCAATGTCGCAGAGCCAGCTTTCACCAGCAGGAATAGGCCAGATACCGCTGAAAGGCTCATTTTGTAGATCAACACCCTGCACGTGTTAGCCCACTTTGTGCTAATCACACGGAGTTATGAGCGACAAACTAAGATGATCTCCGAAAGTTCGCCCCAAGGTCGTCCGTCAAATGCCTTGGAGGGATAGTGCTTGAAAAATACATCGAGTCTTGTTTTGTATAATTCGCGGTCTGGAAATCTTAGTATGTGCTACCTCCATTTCGAAGGAAAATGCTACCTACACTCATCTAAACTGTAAAAATCAAGAAATGCCCCATTCAATTTTTGACAATATGCATCGCAAGGAACATCATTTGTGCCACGGAGGGCATGAGCATCGTGAGGGACGATAATGACCTTCATTTGGCCTGTATCATGTTAGTCTTCAAATAATTTACCAGTGGCTTCGGGCGGCGTGCCCTTCGAAATGTGGTGAATGGCAGCCAAGCAGTCATCGAACTGGTCAAGGAGAGATTTGTCGAAACCACCCAACTCATGCTCGGGCTAGTAGGGATTAGCACTCGCTTTTAGGGTGTATCTACTCTTAGCCATACATCAGAATGTTGACTATCAGGGCGTACTGTAACGAAATGAGTCAAAGCCTCTTGTATTGGTATTGCTGGACCTACTGAATAGTCGAATAACCCTAACTTTGGCCTTGACGAGTTCTTGGATAGTATCATCTCGATGTTGGGGGGTGAAGAATTGCAATGTAGGGTAATTGACACCACCCCAAGAGTGAAGATCACTTTTGATTCTGAGGTTGGCAGCTACGGGAATTGTCCATGATACCACGGATAATAACGTGGCTAGAGCGGTTAGGAAACGCATAACGAAGAGAGCAGGCCGACACACAGCGAGCTCGCAGTAACACGCAAACTGCTCCGATATAACGTATTGTAGTCATCGTGTGGACACGTGTAGGTGGTCCCTATAGCCAGATCTCAATTACGGAGGTTAAGGCTTGTGGTTGTGCTGCCCATATTGAGGCAGTTCATGTATATTAATTGCCAGGGTGTAGTGGCCAATCACAGCAGGCTGAGGACTGAGCTACCTTGAAGCTGCAAACCTGGAGCACGGGCGCACTAAAACGGTTGATAGTACATGCTCACATGCATGGAAAAGACAGGGTGATGGTTGATGCGTGTTGTGTGAGCCAAAGATAAGTGGGGCTAAGAAATACTAAGAGTAGCCGCCACGGGCCGAAAATTATTCGATTTGAGTACTGTAGCGAGATACTGCTAAATGTGGGTTGCCTTCCTGAGTCCTCTATGGAGATTTACAGGGACGTGACAGAACTGGGCTGTTGGGACGGCTGATGCCCATGTATTAGGTTGAAAAGTGGCTCGGCGGAATTTCAACTGCTGTATTCCAGCTTGCATCATGCCACCTATTGATCTGACGGGACGACGAGCACAATTGAAAACTGTGGTGAGGTATTCTTTGCCCACGGTCATGAAGGCTCATAGGGGTCCACATTTATGAGTAGATCCGGCCTCGTCCCAATCTCAGGGAACGTTCGCTGGCCGGAAGGAGTCCTTGAGACCTGGGCATTTAGTCAGGTTTATTGGGTTATAATGGACAGTGGCACGTTGCACAGTGATAGATATTAGCCCCCTGGGTTTGTACAGACGGATTCAAGCTTCTTCAGGGTGGCCAGCACTTCCTCTCCCAGGTTCTCACCAGTGGCTGATTGTGCAAAGCGGCCGTATCGGAGATCACTGAGAGCGCCTACGACATCTTGAACTTCTTCCAGAGCTCTTGCGTTCTCATGTTCCATTTCTGCGATTTGCGATTCGAGGCTTTGGCATGCTTCTACCATACTAGAGTGAACAGACGCGAGAGTGTGGGGTTTCTTGCGGCCATGGCCCGAAAGCTTGTAGCATGTCAGTATTTATGATTGTATTGGATGAGAACGAGAAATGTAATCAAGGTACCTCTTCTTCCATCCGAAGCACAACAGGGTCCAGGCCAGCAACAATTGCATCATCTAGTTGCCGCCCTTCTCTTGCATACTCTCGTCGCAGCCGCTTTGACCTGTTGACTTCATCGGCAATGGCGCGGCGCACTAAGTCCACATCCTTTTCACGTAGCCGCTGCAGTTCTCGATACAGGTCTTGGACAGCAGGATTGGTGCGGTGGGTTTTGGGGAATATGTCAGTGAATTGGCGCAGGGTCATACAGTCTCGAAGCGCGGCTGGTGCAACGAGGAAGTCACTGAGCATCTTGGCCTCCTGCGACGACATGGCGGCCGTGAGAGACGCTGGGACTGACGCCGGCGTTGATGCTGAAGCCGAGCAGAGGCGTGATGTAGAGTATAGAATGCAGAGATATGGCAACGAGAGTCATGCAGTTGAGGGCTGACGCACCCAGGCGCGTCGCGTGCAGACATGGCACGGGCCTTGCGAGACAAGACACCTGCGAGATGCGCCTCCTCCCTCCCTACACGTGCTACCACACAAACCTCATTGCTGTGCCTTCATTGATTTCCTAAGATATCTTTGACTGCAGACGGGTGTAAACATCCGAACCATCATCTTGTGCTGTCAAACATCCTTGCTTGCGCGTCTACTGGCAATAGGAAAGACACGACATACCCTCAAACTTCACTTCCAGCACAGAATCAACATGGCACCTGCGCCTGCTCCAGAACCATCGTATCGGAAAGACGAGAAGGTATTTTGTTTCCACCATGAGCTGTTGTATGAAGCCAAGGTTTTGGAAGTGAAACCCATCGAGGGTGACGACAAGAAGAGTGGCTTCCAGTACAAGGTTCATTACAAAGGCTGGAAAAATACGTACGTTCCCCTCGTCTCCATTTATCTTACTTCCTAAACGATTTTCTGAGTTTGGTTTGACTCCGTTTGTTTGATGTTTGGCTTTCACTACGTGAAAAATTTACCTCTTCATACATTTTATCAACCCGCTCCCACACTCCTCCAACCTTACACTACCGCCACTAGCTTTGCATCTAGACTTTTTAACTACTGTCTTCGAAATTTGCTAATGGATGATAGCTGGGATGACTGGGTCCCAGAGGACCGGCTCCGCAAGCTGAGCCCTGAGAACCGTGAATTAGCCAACAGCTTGAGGCACGATATGCTTGCCGCTCAGCGTGCCGCTAGAGCGCAGCCTCAGCCTCCCAAGAAGAAGGCTCAGGGATCAGCCCGAGGTAGCGAGGAGCGCCAGATGTCTGCATCTGCCGCAGCACCTCGTGGCCAGAAGCGCATGCGCGATAATGATCTTGAAAAGGTAAGTGCGTTTGGCCGAGGATTCACTGGCTTTGCACACAGCCGTGTAGCACTGCTCCCTCTCTAGCCCATAGACTAACTCAACCTAGGAGGATGTGTTCCAGGCCAAGCGTGCTGTGAAAATCGGCATGCCAGACAGGCTAAAGAGCCTTTTGGTAGACGACTGGGAGAACATCACCAAGAATCTGCAGCTTGTTCAACTCCCATCAAGTGAGCCAGCCGGCGTTATCCTGGACAAGTATCAAGAGTATGCCTTTTCGACAGGCACCAGGAACAGCACAGAGTGTGACATCATCGAAGAAGTTGTCGCCGGCTTGAAGGAGTACTTTAACAAGAGTCTTGGTCGTCTGCTTTTGTATCGCTTTGAGCGTGAACAGTTCTACGACATCTACACGCGTATCGAGACGCCAACAGACGAGCTCGCTGGTAAAACACTTGCCGAAATATATGGTGGTGAACATTTGCTACGTCTCTTTGGTAAGCTCAGGCCTGAGAATCTGCATGCTGCACATTTTCTGACTTAGCATCTAGTTTCAATGCCGGAGCTCATCGCGCAAACCAACATGGACTCCCAAGCTGTCAATCGCCTTCGTGAAGAACTTCGTCAGATGACCACTTGGCTCGGCAAAGACGCCCAAGTCAACACCTTCTTCGCATCGGTCTACGAGAGCCCAGGACAGGCCTACATTGACAAAGTCAAGTCGAGCACGTGAGCAACGTGCTCTCCACCTCTTCCCTCTCTCTCCATTATTTCTGTATCACCTCTTCTTGCATCATCTGAAAGGTGGCGGAGCATAGTCACGGCGCTTTGGCGGCTTGGGATCCGGTGTTGGGCGTTGTCCACTGTTTAGCAAGGCACCCACCTGTGCGCATTCTCAAGGGGCACATGGCAGATCTACATACAAGTGTTGTTTGTCGATAGATGGAGCTTTGATCATGAGTTCTTAATAACACCCTCTAAAACTCCAATAGCCCACTCCAAGCACTTTGACATGTTCTCTTCTGCCTGCTTTGGCATTCCGCTGATGCCCACACTCTGACACACGCTTTCATCTAGCTCGTTTTCTACACGGCCATGTTGGAATAAGAACTTGTGATCTTGCACGTAGTTGGGCCACACCACCTTGTCTACATAGCCAGACGGATCTTCCCAGAAGCCCTCGATGGTTACGTAACCAGTCCTTGCTTCTCTCCGCCGCTTTGCGGTTTCGTAGCTGGTGCGTAGAAAAAGCCTGACCTGGAAAAGGGAGCGAATATGCTTCATGCTGTCTGAGAAGAGGAGGAAGCCGTCAACAATGCATATTCTCCGGTGCCGCCATTCTGGGTTGGCGTCCAGCCACGACTGCACCCTTGCCTTCAAGTGGTCGATGTCGGGTTGGGGGACGCCATGCTCGCCAACACTGTTCTGGTCTTCTTTGCTCTGCAGCCATTCTGGGCTTGTGCCATGCTGCTTGATATGTTGTAGCGCTTGCTCGAGCTGGGGCAGGTTGAGTGACTCGAGACAGTCCCAGTCCTGTATGCCGTTGCGGATAGGAATCTCGGCGTCGGTGAGGTAGAAGTCGTCGAGGTGCAGGATGAAGAGGGTGGAGGGTGGGAAGATGTCGCGCAGCAGACGGGACAGCGTTGTTTTGCCAGACGAGGAGGGGCCTGAGATGCCGACCAGAAGGGGTTGGGGGGGCATGGTGGTTGGTATCAAACTAAGGAATAGTTCCTGCATGTGGGGTAGTGGTCATGGTTCGGTTTCGTCGTGGCCACCTCCCCAATACCCATCATGACTGCAGGACAAGCCATGGAGCCCTCGCCGCTCACGCAGGACTCGCGGCCGGACGTCTTCCAGCCCAAAATCATCCATCTCTACGAGACACTCTTCACGCACGACAACGACGACGACGACGATGAAGACGCCGAGCTCTCCGACGGCTTCTGGCAGGAGTTCTTCCTGCACCGGCCAGACGCCGCGGGCCTGCAGCGCATCGTGGGCGCGGTGCCGGCCGACGAGATGCTGCATCGCCAGCACCGCTCGCAGCAGCTCCTGCGCCGGGCGGTGCAGGGCATCAAGCAGGGCCAGCCGCCGGCCGACGAGGTTGCGCTCGAGGTACGCTGCCACCACCACCATTACCACCACCACAATCACCCCCGCCAAACGCTGGCCACCAGCCGCCCCCGCTGACGGCCCAGACCCTGACCGTCTTCCTTGATGCTGCCCTCGCCAAAAAGTACACCAACCCCAGCTCCGACGTCATCTCCCTGCTCGCCGGCCTACACAATGCCGACGCCGTCATGACCGACTTCATCGCAACCCTCGACACCGTCATCCGCAGCGGACGCACCATCCCTCTGCGCCTCAAGGCTGTCCGCGCCACCCTCACCATTACCGCCGCCGGCTTCCACACGGCCCTGCCGTCCTACTTCACCCACCGCGACCTGTTCCCCTCGCTCATGAAGTACGTGCAGGACTGCGACCACACCGCCCTCGTCGTCCCGGCCTTCTACCTGCTGGGCCTCCTCACTAACTACAACAAGTTTGAGTTCCAGAACCCCTACCGGTTGCGGCTCGACGACTTCGTCAACGATGCCATCATCCAGAAGATGATTGCCAGCTTTGGCCACACGTGCCTCAAGCTGCGAGACGCCTACATAGCCGTCCAAGACGACTTGCCAGAGGGATGGACTCTGGGCTCCACCCTGTCCTACATCGGGCTCGGCGCTCTGGCTCCCGGCTCTCGGCCCTCGACTCCCACTCCAGCCGCTGACGAGACCAAATCGGTCTTCGCTGCCCTCCCCGGCCCAGAAATGGGCACCCTGCTCCTGACATATGAATTCACAAACGCCAACAAGGTCTTCTGCTTCAACTTGGTCACCATACAGCCAGAGACCAAGGTTGATCCCTCCCCCTTGAGTGCCTATCTGTCCTTGATCTCGTATCTCTTTCAGCATGCCCATCGCTCTGCTAGAACAGCTTTGTACTCGTATATTAGCCTCTTTGTCTTACGCATTCTGGTTGAGGATCAGCCACTTATCAAACGACTGTGCAGCGACGAGAGTAAACTTTCTGTCCGCCTATGTCGACAGAGACAGCCTTATCTGCCTATTGTCAAGGGCGACCGGGTTCCCGTTACTGTCATATTAGACTTGATGATTGACGGTATCAATCACAATCTACGGAGGCGACTCGATGTCGACTTCTACACGTCAGTAGCCCTTTCCCTATACCTTCTGTGTCCAACTAATTTTGATTTAGCCTGTGTCTTGGTGTTATACTTCGGATTCTCTCATTTCTCAGCCGTGCCAAAGTCCGCCTCACCTATCACTGGTCGGAGGTCTGGAGAACGTTGCTGACATTCGTTCGTTTCTTAACAACGTACGAATCAGACATCAAATCAAACTATAAGTCTTCTGAAATGACCAACACTCTGGTCGGTTTATTAGCTTTCGCTCTTTCAAGTGGCGAGAACTTCCTCCCTGATTCGGCCGCGTACGACGACTTGTTCTACAAACTGACTGAATCTGGCGATGTCCTGATAAAATTTCGTGATGCATTTGGGCTATCGAGCAAAACTGGTCCTATGCAGACGCTTATCAATGTCTCGTCACATTATCACTCGCTACTCGGAGGTAGTGAAAATGGAAAGTCTCGTAGCAAGAACCTCAGCCTACGTGAAGTCAGCGATGTAATCAAGCAAGGTTACGAGACTTTGTTGATCGACACTAGTGAGGATCTGGATCGATGGGACAGATTCCGCGAGGCAGACTTCAAGTCAATCTTGAAGCGTATCGCAAGAACGTCGGTGGAAGATGCAAAGTTATTGAAAGAAGACACATAAGCTGCACTAGATGCATAGCTTCCGGTTACGACTCATAGTACTAGAATGATGTACTTATTCGAGGACTGAGCTTGCACCTAGCATGCTTCAGACGTCAATTCTGTGACCTCGTGCTAGCGGGAATGACACCAGCAGAGATGCACCAGCAGCAGCTCCAGCCACGTGCGGCCCCGCACCCTATTTTCCACCAAGTCAATCATACTCCGTTGTCTCTCATTGGACACAAAATATACGCCTGGGCTGCACAAAACGTCAGCCAATGCTTCGGTGTAAGCGCCCTGCATTGCCGGGACTGTTCGCAGATAACAGTCGTCGCTACGACGACGGCTGAGTGCGCCAAGGAGGCTCTCAAGTGCTCTCACCTGGCTCCGTAGACTCTGTAGAATAGATAGGATAGTGTTGGTAGATCAAGCCGCGTGTCAGGTCTTCTGAGAAGAATTGCCGGTGCCTCGGGCAAGATGTGCGGTGACTGCTTCCTCAAGACCGACGGAGTGGTTAGCAAAGTTAGTATCGCGTGTTGCCCAGCTTGCATTACATGCGGATCTTTACCGTGGATAGTTGTTCGTGAACGGTTGCTGTGCCATCACCCATGTATTTGTCTTGCTGCAGTGTGGTATATTGCACAGGGGTCCCCACTGTCCCAGCGTATTGATACTACCCCGAGTGCTCGGTGGTCGGTTCATATGGAGCTCCCCGCATCACCAGCAATGGCAGCAGCACAGAATAAGCAAGGCACAATGAGCCTATCGAATCACAGCGGCCCCAGCAAAAGTAAGTAAATCGGTTGATCAGCGCACAGCACTTGAAATGCTTCTCTCCATTGGCGGCTGCGGCTGCGGTTAACGGGTGATCCGGAGGAACGGAGGCACGCACAGGGACCGATCGAGGCTATTCGTGTGGGCCCAGGCAAAGACCACACAGACTGAATGTTCGTCATATTCCATGTCCCCGCAGACGAGCTCACGAGGGGTAGTAATCGGCGGCCCAGCAGTTCGTCTTGGGGAAGGGGTTGCTCATAAGGAGGCCGTTCGCCCACGCGCCTCTTGAATTATCCCGCTTCTTTGATTACTCCCACACGATTCACATAGCACCACTTGAAGAGACGCGACTGTTCGCTTCTCCAAGTGTCCTCTAGTAACTGTAATTTGAATTTGGGCCGCGCCCGCTCTCCAACATCCTGCCGAGCCCTTTATCCGGGAGTCAGACTTATACTCGCTTTGGGGCTTGTCCGTTCCTGCTCCCCGCTACTGATACAGCGTCCGAGCATATCCCTAAAGCCTTCGCACACGCAGCAATTTGCAAGGTTTGAAGCGCGACAAAAGCGACGGCCTCACCCCCCCCCATCCCTTCTAGCCGCTCGGTCTAGCCGCAGACCATGTCTGAAGGAAGTGAGAAGCCGACTGTACGCGTCGTGGCCGAAGCGCATGAGGTAGATACTTTCCACGTCCCCAAGGCTTTTTACGAGTAAGTAGACGTTTGTTTGGAAAATTGCATCATCTACCAAGACAAGACAGCGTGGCGTCATTCCAACGCGCGACAGTGCGGGGTGACCCCACCATCACCAGTCTCGTGTCAACACAAGACTGACAACAAGCACAATAGAAAACATCCACACTCGAAGCCACATCTGAGTAGCCTCGAGGAGTACCAGAGGCTGTACAAGGAGTCTATCACAGAGCCAAAGCAGTTCTGGGGCCGGCTTGCACGCGAATTGCTCACGTGGGAGCGCGACTTTCAGACGGTACACGCTGGCAGCTTCGAGGGCGGCGACAATGCGTGGTTCGTAGAGGGCAGACTCAATGCTAGCTTCAATTGCGTCGACCGACATGCGTTCAAAGACCCAAACAAGCCAGCCATCATCTACGAGGCTGACGACACCAGCGACAGCCGCATCATCACCTACGGTGAACTTCTCCGCCAAGTCTCCAAGCTCGCCTACACCCTGAAGGAAATGGGTGTGCGCAAGGGTGATACTGTTGCTCTATATCTGCCTATGATTCCAGAGGCGGTTATTTCCTTCTTGGCCTGCTCTCGCATTGGTGCTGTGCACTCGGTCGTTTTCGCCGGATTTTCTTCCGATTCCTTGCGTGACCGGATTATCGACGCCGAGTGCAAAGTCGTTATTACTACGGACGAGGGTAAACGCGGCGGCAAGGTCATCAGCACTAAAAAGATTGTTGATGAAGCCCTAAAGCAGTGTCCTGGCATCAGTCATTGTCTGGTATACAAACGCACGGGTGCCGAGATCCCATGGACCAAGGGGCGAGATTGGTGGTGGCATGAAGAGGTCGAGAAGTATCCCAACTACATTGCGCCAGAGTCAATGAACTCGGAGGATCCTCTCTTCCTACTCTACACGTCCGGATCCACAGGCAAGCCTAAAGGTGTCATGCACACAACTGGTGGTTACCTCATTGGAGCTGCTGCAACTGGCAAATATGTCTTCGATATTCATGACAATGATGTATTCTTCTGTGGCGGCGATGTTGGATGGATCACTGGCCACACCTATGTTGTTTATGCTCCCCTGCTTCTCGGTGTTGCAACTGTTGTCTTCGAAGGCACACCTGCTTACCCGAACTTTTCGCGATACTGGGATATTGTGGATAAGTACAACGTCAGCCAGTTCTACGTTGCCCCCACTGCGTTGAGGCTGCTTAAGCGCGCCGGCAACAGCCATGTTAAGCATAAGATGAAGAATCTCAGAATTCTCGGCTCTGTTGGTGAACCGATTGCTGCCGAGGTCTGGAAATGGTACTTTGAGATTGTTGGCAAGGAGGAAGCACATGTTGTAGATGTAAGTTTACTACATCATAAGACTTTGTGGAAAAATGCACTGATACCTGAACAGACTTACTGGCAAACGGAGACAGGCTCGCATGTAATCACACCGCTCGGTGGTGTTACGCCTACAAAGCCCGGGTCCGCCTCGCTTCCTTTCTTCGGCATTGAGCCTGCAATTATCGATCCCGTCTCCGGTGAGGAGATTCATGGCAACGATGTGGAGGGTGTGCTCGCATTTAAGCAGCCGTGGCCCAGTCTGGCGCGCACGGTTTGGGGAGCACATCAGCGATACATGGACACATATCTGAACGTGTACAAAGGCTACTATGTGAGTATGCAGCGAGGATGACTTGGATGTATGCTAATGGGTTCAGTTTACTGGGGATGGTGCTGGCCGTGACCATGAAGGGTACTACTGGATCCGAGGCCGCGTCGACGATGTCGTCAATGTGTCTGGGCACAGACTGTCTACTGCCGAGATTGAGGCCGCTCTCATCGAGCATCGTGAGTACTATGCAGAGGTCAAGGCTGTTGGTGAGATGCTGACATTTTTTTCCAGACCAAGTGGCTGAGGCAGCAGTAGTGGGAGTCAATGACGAGTTGACTGGCCAGGCAGTGAATGCCTTTGTTGCGCTGAAGGGGGGCAGTGAGTCGAGTGAGCAGGTTAAGAAAGACTTGATCCTGCAAGTGCGCAAATCGATTGGGCCATTTGCCGCACCCAAGGCCATCTTTGTGGTGCCAGATCTGCCCAAGACGCGGTCAGGCAAAATCATGCGGCGCATCATGCGCAAGATCTTGGCTGGTGAGGAGGACCAATTAGGTGATACGTCAACGGTAAGCAAGACATTTCTTTGCGGTTGCTGGGCAGTTGAAATGGTGACGCGTTCTATGGTGGGGATCCCGGACTAACGACGCCTCGCAGCTCTCGGACCCTTCGGTGGTGGATAAGATTATCGACATTGTGCACCAGTCGAAGAAGAAATAAGAGGCGAGCAGTATTGAGCGGTATTGGGCGACTGAAGTATTTTGTGATGTTGGGTTGGAAGGTAGACTACTGGGTATGGCATGGTTTGGTGCAGACAGGTCGTGGGCATTAGGTAAGCGAAGGGCGCGTGTTCATGTAGGGCTGAACGAGCTGATGCCGCTTGTGCCGTGTCGGAGCGGTTGTGTGGATATATAGCGTGGTAATTCCGGCGCGAAGCTGTTTTTAGCAATGCCGTGGCCTGGTCAACCAGATGCTTCATGAAGTGCCTAAGTAGTAAGTACACAACACAGAGTATCAACGTCGAAGGACCGTGGGCAACGCTGTGACGGCGCTTCAAACACACACAAGCCTCACAGGCGATGGCATAGGCAGACTCGGCGGCCAATTGCTGTTTCATCCGTGTCGCGGTCTTGCGCCCAGCCCCCGTTCGCCGCCTGCCGGACGCCAAGCCTGATTGGTAGGCTGGCTGGCCGGGCTGTGCAGGCGATTACGAGTCTCACACTCACTCGTCGTCGTGCTTCTGCTCTCTATTTTTCTAGACTAATTCGTCCTACATACTGTCTGTTATTATGTCGTTTGCTGCGTCGCTGTTGTTGTTGTTGTAGTGCCTTGTCTGTTTCCTTCCTCCTCTACCCCCATCCACCGTCTCCTGAGACGCCCCCTCCATTGGAGACATGTTGATCCTGCGCACTGTGACCACGGCCTTCACTGTCGCACTCGCCTCACTCACCCTCACGGCCGCCGACTCGACCGCGCGAGAGCCGCTGCGCCAAATCAACATCGCAAAGAATGCCGATATCCTCACCCCTAATCATCGCGTGACTGCCGTGTCGACCTTCGACCTTGCCTTTGATGTATCCGGCCAGCGCATCCGCCTCAGCCTCGAGCCAAACCACGACCTCTTTGTACAAGGCGGCAGCATATCCTATCTGGCTGCAGACGGCAGCATAGCCAAGTCCGAACCCATTGACCGCCTGCAACACCGAGTGTTCAAGGGCACTGCTTGGGCCAAGAGGGGGAATCGCTGGGACCAGGTGGGATGGGCCCGGATAGGCCTTCGTCGTGATGGCCTACAGCCCCTCTTTGAGGGCCACTTCACCATTTCACATGACCACCATCATATCAAACTGGCCTCCAATTACAAGGCCACACGCATGCACGACGACCCGGATGTCGACCTGCGCGACGACGAGTTCATGGTTGTCTTTCGGGATTCTGACATGGGTCGGTGGAACGAGCAATCGGAACTGAGGAAGCGCGAGGCTGCGCCAGCCTGTCTCAGTGACGAACTCGCCTTCAACAAGCGCGAGGACCACCCGGTTTACTCCAGTATGCGCGCCCGTAGCGAAGAGAGCTTCTTTTCTACTCCCGTCTCATCTCTCTTCGGCAAACGCCAACTCGATGGCCAGCCTGGAGGCAACGGTGCCGGCGTCAACCTGGTGTCGACGATTGGCAACACTGCCGGATGCCCCAGTACCCGCAAAGTAGCCCTCGTAGGCGTGGCGGCTGATTGCACCTACGTCCAGTCCTTCAATAGGGACCGGAACCAGACGCAAACCAACGTCATTGACCAGATAAATCAGGCATCAGAGCTTTTCGAGAGCACCTTCAACATCTCCCTTGGATTAGCCAATTTGGTTGTGACCGAACCCGACTGCCCGACCACGCAACAGCAGGCCACCCCCTGGAATCAGGCTTGCAGTGGCAGCATCAGCATTCAGGACCGCTTGAACCAATTTTCCCAGTGGAGAGGACAACAGAAGGACCAGTTTTCTCATTGGACTCTACTCTCAACCTGCAACACAGGTCAGGCGGTTGGTCTGGCATGGCTCGGCCAGGCTTGTACCGAAGGCTCTCAACGCAACTCTGGAAACAGCGGAGAGACCGTTGCTGGTGCCAATGTCGTCATTCGCACTTCCACTGAGTGGCAAGTCATTGCTCATGAAACTGGCCATACATACGGTGCCGTGCATGACTGTACCGCATCCCAATGTGCCGACTCCAACATAGTCAATGCTCAACAGTGTTGCCCGCTCAGTTCCAGCACATGCAATGCTGGCGAAGGCTTCATTATGAATCCGTCGACTGCCCGAGGTATCACTCGTTTCTCTGCTTGTTCCATCGGAAATATTTGCTCAGCACTAGGACGCAATAGCGTCAAATCAGGGTGTCTTACCAACAACCGAAGGATCGGTACCGTCACAGGTCAGACATGCGGTAACGGTATTGTGGAAGGTGATGAGCAGTGTGACTGTGGTGGAACTGCTGGCTGTGGCAATAATAAGTGCTGTGACCCAGCTACTTGCAAGTTCAAAACCAACGCTGTTTGCGACGACTCCAACGAAGATTGTTGCCGCAATTGTCAATTTGCTTCCGCAAACACTGTCTGTCGGCCCAGTGCTGGCCAATGCGATCCGCAAGAAACCTGCTCTGGAACCAGCCCTTATTGTCCTGAGGACAAAACAAAACCAAACGGTGAAGGTTGCGGGAATGGAATGACTTGCGCCAGTGGCCAGTGTACGTCCAGGGATCAGCAGTGCAAGACGGTCATGGGAAGCTATACACAGGGCAACGACACGTATGCCTGCGATAGGAGCAATTGTATGCTTAGCTGCGCAAGCCCCGAGTTCGGACGAGGTGTATGTTATGGACTCCAACAGAACTTCTTGGACGGAACTCCCTGCACTGCTGGTGGCACTTGTCAAAACGTAAGTTCAGATGTCCCCTTTCTCTTGTCAGATGGAATAAACTAACTATTCATAGGGTCAATGTGCCAATGGTTCCGTCGGCCGAGAAATCAAATCCTGGGTTGAACGACATATGCCACTTGTTATTGGTCTATCCGCTGGTATCGGCGGCCTCCTTCTGCTTTGTATTCTTCTCTGTTGCTGCAGATCTTACCGCCGCCGTAGCAAGCAGAGACAATATGCCAAGAAATTTGCTGGTGTCGCACCACCACAACCACCACCCTTCCAGAGTAACAGAGGGCACAACCGCGGCCCTCAAAGCCCTCATGGGTCTGGACAGGCCCTCATGACTGAAACTGGCCCACGACCCGGCCAAGGCCAATGGGGCCCAAATCCAAACCACGGACCACCACCAATGCAAAGCCCACCGCCTCTCTACCACCGGGGTTCTGTGCGCTATGCGTAACCTTCTAGTCCTTCTCCTTTTTTCACTCCCAGTGCGCTTTTGACGACACTCTCATCTTGGTTATTTAACACCAGGGAACAAGACATTGCTTGGTGTTTCATTAACTTGCACAATACTTGTTGCATCATTGCATGGCGTTTTGGTGTATCTTGGCTAGACAGCCAATTTTTTTAACTGCATAAGAGGTTCTAAAGGAAAATCGGGATTGGATATGATAGCTTTGGGTTGTGGCATGGGGTAGAGATACCACGATAACTCATAGTTCTGGTGATATACATATTTATATATGATTGGAAATCCGAGGTACTTGTTTATTGTTTTTGGTCATTTGACCTTGTACCGTGAACCTTTGAAGATTACTTCGTCCATGACCTTGAGAAAGTACTCCATATAGTTGCCTGGTAGTTCTACAGTTTTACTCTTCAATTGGTTTATAGTAGACTTCCCTTGGGTATGGGGGCGCGCCGCAATACAAACTACCTATGTCACCAGCTCAACAGATACTGTCCTACTATTTTACATCCTACAAGATTTTCATGTACCTTTGCCTCATTAGCACAACTTTCACAGACGTCACAATAAAACGATAAACGCCCCGGAGACCCATTTAGATAAGCTAGCTAGGTAACAACCCTACTTCATATTACCACAACCTTTGTCTCCAATACAACCTTGCCCCGTTCCTCTCCTTCCAATCTCACCACTTCGGGACTAATTGCTAACCCTCTTGTTCCCACACCATCCCACCGAAACTGAAATTCACTCGGCTGACCAAACAACCAGATCCGCGTCTCCAATGCCTCGGATATGATGCGCGTTAGATCATCTTCCTTCTCCTGATCGTCGGCAGCTGGATTTGTCCAGCTGAAGAACGAAAGGCTAAAGTGCTCTGCTGCCTCACGGATCTCGCTTTGGCTGGACCAAGAGTGGCGAGTAACTGAGTGAGAGTTTGAGGCGGTGTAGAGGAAGACTGAGAGGCGACGGTGGAGTGTTTGCGCGGTGGAGAGGTTCGAATCTAGGAAATAGATCAGCTCGTGGGGTTTGGGTTATTGTGAGAGCCCTGGAATGGTGACGTACCTGACGGAACAGTGTGTGATAGGATGCTGTTTAAGTTTTCGGGGAATAATGTTTCTGCTTCATGACTTTTGTTTGGGCCTGTGATGCCGAGGACGTAGACTGCGAGGGCGTGCTTAATAGCTGTTGTTGGGCTTGAGCAATCTTGTAAGAGTTCTGCCATGTTGACTTCTTCCGCACCAAATCTTGCTAGTTCCGGCTCCATACTAATTTACCAGATTAGCTCACATGCCGAGCATCTTAATTCATATTTGCTAATTACCTGGGTGTTATGCTAGCATGAACATCGCGGTAATAGGCTTCAACATGTCGATGTACTTGCTGGAATAACGCTACAATTCTACCTTGGATTTCGCTCTCATGTGCTGCAGTGGGTAAAATGGAAGCAATAGTATCCGACAAGTTGGTTTGGGGGGCAGCCGTAGGAGCTAGAGCAGTTGATGTTGGTATAGGTGTTTGAGAGACTTGGACGTAGGGGCTGTTTCTCCCCGCTGCCTTTTGCATCATAACGAGCTCAGGGCTGGAATCAGTGTAATTGTTATATGCGACATTATCATTCCTAGACTTGCTGCGACGTTTAAATAAAAAAAATGCGGCCACGAAAGCGAGGATTGCTCCGAAAACGAGGCTATTATGTCGAGAAACTAGTCAGCCAGATGAAAATTCCACAAAGAACGGGGATATAAATTGGGAATATTTACGATGCAATGGCGACTCCTGCTACCGCCCCACCACTCAGACCACTTCCGGAATTTGAAGATGATGATACGATAGATGTCACGCTTGGAGCGGCTTGCGATTGTTGCGACCTGGCTGGATCTAGAGTGTTTGTACCAGTAGCTACTGCAGCTTCCAAGGGGTTTGGGTTTGCAGTTGGTGATGATACTGAAGGCTTTCCCGAAATATTTGGACCAGCATCTGTATCATCACTACTTCTGGTTGGCGCTGCTGGATCTAAAGATTGATGCCCTAACAACCCAGGTTTGCTAGTATCAGACATCCTTATCAGACAAACAAATATCCAGTGAACCTCAAAGGCCAAGCCAGGATAATGAAAAAGCCAAAAAGAGGAGAAGAATCAAACAGAAGCGTACAATAGATCGAGGGGTCTATACCAGATTAACAGCTGAAGGCGCCGTCAGGCAGCCCAGGGCTCAGCCGCAAAGCCGCACGCATGTCGCATCCTTTTGCAGACTCCGCCTCAGCCCCAATCAGCTCAGGCCCACATAATTGTGCACATATTCTTTGAATCCTCGCACACGATTGCTCGGTCTTTGGACGCTTACTGTTGTACGACATAGCGCCCAATATAAGCACGCCCTGCACATTTATACTTAGTGCTGACTTTTAGGCTTGTCAGGCAAGAACACGCGAGACAACCAGTGGCAGACGCTAATTTTGAACTCCGTCGGCCTTGTGCAGCAGCACAATAAAATATGCGCATCCAGCGACCTTTGTTCGCTCGTAAGGCTGTGTTTCGGTTTATGCTACTATTATGTTTCATCAACGTTTTTTTTTGGAGTGGAACTATTACAAGATATAGGCAACTTCTAATTCTACCCTCCTTAGGTACAGCGAATGAGGAAAGGAACAGCCGCAAAATAAATGACAGCTATAAATAGTTCTTCTTGAAGAGAGTACTCAATTATCGTTTTTGAGCAGTCAGAGAAATAAAGAATATCTCGATTGATGAGTTTCTGCTACATAGGTATACCCGTACTATTGCCTATCGGAGATCTCCTTTACCTACCCAATTGACATAGCTCTAACAAGAGAGTGAATACAACACGCACCCTCAAAATTCTGCAGCGCTCTAGTCACAAAGATAGAGCATACCGTAGCCCCAATCATCCATATCAACCTCGGGAACCTCTCTTGTAAGATTCAACTCAGAGTTGCTTGTATCTTAGGCATCAAGATAACTGATCCTCGATGTGACCTTTGTAAAACTATGTAGGGATAATAATATAGGCATTTAGGGTATTCTACACTATTGTATGTCTTAGCCGAAGAATTGCGTAAAAGTGCTTTTACTATATCGCTGGAGGAACTCGTAATAGAAGAGATTGATTGAGATGCTATGCCTTCGATGTGCTAGAATTGGAATTCTCCAAGTACCTTCGAGTCGTCAACTATTTTGAATCACTCCACCCGGACTCCGTTAGTACTGCTACATATCTCATTTGCCTCCACCTCTACTAACACTTTGTCACTCAAAAATGTTGCTATGCTCGTTGGAAGCCGAAATTGGAGCCCGAAGCCAGGCTGCCCAAGCCAAGGCGTCACTGGTCCGCTAATTACCCCAACCGGCTTTTTTACTTCATAAACATGATAGTTATATGGTACCAACGAGGAATTGCAGGAGTCGAAATTCAGGTTTGCAGGCGGCAGCGCTCTTTGGTTGTATGGGCTTCCAGCAGGTGCTACAAATTTGCCTTGCACACCACCAAACCGATCGACTAGTACGCCTGGCCTTAAAGTTATGCGACCCCGTATAGGAACTCCCGCAGTATTATTTGCAAAGCCCTCGGCGAAAGGGTAGAAAAACCATCCTGCCTGCCCAGGCGGCGCGTAGTTCGTCCAAGAGGCGAGAAATTCACCTAGGCATTAGCCTTCAAAGCGTCGGTAGGTGCTGCTGCTGTCGAATAAGGGAGATTAAGAGCAGACAGGATGGAAGAAGCACAGGGCCGAGGCGTGCATCGCCGCACACATATGAAGGGTTCCCGGAGTTGATGGCTTCGGTACAGAAGTCCGTATCACAGCGATTCGTATTCTGTAAGTCTATCTGCAAGATTGTTAACACTGTAGGATCAGGCAGGGTTGTACAACATGCGCCAAGCTTGTAGCCTACTGATAGCGTTCCGCTATATTTTGCATAGTCGTAATCCGATATAAGATCATATTTGGATTGTATAGTACCTCGTTCGAGGACAGGAATGCCAGAAACCGGGTAAAACACGAGGAAAACGAATGGAAGTCCAAATGACAAAACAGTCATACATGCTATACTTAAGTCAAAGATCATGAAAGTAGGTCTGCCTTGGGCAGAGTGATGTAGATATATTTGGCTACTGGCAGGGGGCTCTTAACGCCGCAAATAACTGACGCGTTTCCAAGGGAACAATGGTACATGTTTGTAGTGGTTCAAGCCACTCGCTTGGTCGTGGATTGTGGGGCGGATTATGTGCAACCTCCCTATGCCATGGTCGATGGCATAGTACAACACTGACCCGTTTTGAGTGTTTCCTGCAAGTACTCAGTCCTGTAAAACAGTCTAGCCGTGGGTAAGCAGGGCCCAAGCTCCTATGCTCCATATGAAAGAATACCCAAAAGAATACCCTGTCGAACCATTATAAATGGGTTGATATTTCCATGAGAGCTGTTGTTGATCTAGTTTAGTCTTCCTTCCGTTGGTTTACTCGTTGATATTGAGAGTTTATAAGACGTCGATTCGTTGAAGTTTGGGCGATACAGCTGATGAAAGCGCAATACTCATCTATAGGAAGAAGCACCTTGTATTTATACAAGTTTTGACTCATTCTTAAAAGTAGTCTTCACGATCGGCTCGGGTCGTTGTTCAGGCTGATAATTAATTGACACAGTGTCAACAGCAACAGCTTTTCGATCAACCTTCTTGGACTGTCTTTTCGCGCCAACCGGAAACTTTTTTTGGCCACCACAAAAGTCACAGGTGATGAAAAGAATGTCGGCTGATGACTTCTTGCCGTCTTTGCTTGCGTTTTTGACCGTTTGAGATGCTGTGCGCCCTGGCACAAGGATGGCGTTGCAACGTTTGCACATAGTGCGCTTGAGATCCACAGACAGCCTTAGCTGTGCTTTACGTGACACTTGTTGTAGGTCAGAGGCAAGCTGGAGGGCGAGAGGTGAATGTGGTCGAACATCACGACTGTCAGTCGCATCATGATTTGCTGTCGCTTGCAGAGTGAGATACGTGGCGGCCTGATATAGAAATGTGGTTCGAGCATGAAGGTGCTTGCTTGGGATGCCCTTGGACTTTGGCGGTTTGACCTTGCTCATGATGTTCCTAATCGATGGCTGTATCTGATCTGCTGTTGATTGATGTTGGATTGATTCGTCTCGTCGAGTAATGCACGGACCGCCCAACTCTTTGCCTAGTTTAGCGCATCTTGGCAATTTGCGCGCATGCCTTTTGCTCGACATCGCCGTCGCACCTTTGTTCTAACGCCCTTCTACACCCAACCCCGCCATCCGATTGTGACGCTGCTGTCGCCCGCTTGCCTACATTTGCTTTGCAAGCGCAGATTCGGTCTAACGCTTGCTCCTGTAGTTTTACAACTCACTTGAGTACTTTCTCTCGTTGCCTCGCCTGGCAACCGCGCACCCACCGACATCGCCCGTTTCCACATTCATCCACATTCAACCTCAGTAACTCAACAATCATGTCGCACGAAGAAGACCTTATCGACTACTCTGATGAAGAGATTCAGCCAACAGAGGTGCCTGCGAATGGCGCAGGTGCGGCAAAGGGTGGCCTTGCTGCGCCTGACGCGTCTGGTGAAAAGAAAGGCAGCTACGTCGGCATTCACTCCACCGGTTTCCGCGACTTTCTATTGAGAGACGAGCTCGTTCGAGCCATTACCGACTGCGGGTTCGAACATCCTTCCGAGGGTTAGTCTAATTATCCCCCTCAGCGTTGCACCTCAAAGCGTCCGTCCATCTGCGCATCAAGCCGCATCTGATTGCGACCGTGGAAGTCTATATATAAAAGAGCAAAATGGCGAGGGAACCGTTTCCTTCCGCCACGTCCGAGCCCCGAACCGACATGCTGTGCCTGAACGCGATCCCGCTCACCAAGAAGTCAATTGACTCTTGATAGTTCACTTCAGTGGTTCCGGAGCGCATGTCTCGTGAATGCGCAAATTTCGCGGGCATACAAGAGGCTATTGGCTTGGATACCATGGACAATCTCGACTTCGCAAGATGGACGGACGCTTCGTTTTTGTTTCGCCCGTTTGAAGACTATTTCTAACATTCATTGTGCCACATAGTCCAACAAGTCACCATTCCCCAGGCCATACTTGGTAACGATGTCCTCTGCCAGGCCAAGTCCGGTCTCGGTAAGACTGCCGTCTTTGTCCTCGCCACCCTCCAGCAGTTGGACGATAAGCCTGAGCCTGGTATTGCAACCATTCTAGTCATGTGCCACACTCGTGAGCTAGCTTATCAGATTCGCAACGAGTACAATCGTTTCGCCAAGTTCCTGCCTGACGTAAAGGTCGGAGTGTTCTACGGCGGTACTCCCGTGCAGAAGGATATCGAGCTTCTTGCTAACAAAGAGACACACCCGCATATCATCGTCGGTACGCCTGGTCGTATTAACGCGCTCGTCCGCGATAGGCATCTACGTCTTGCTTCTTTGAAGCATTTTGTCCTTGATGAGTGTGACAAGATGTTGGACCAGCCTGGTTAGTATGGCCCTTTGCACATGTTTGAGCTAGCCTAACAGCCTACAGATATGCGCAACGATGTACAGTCGATCTTCCGCGCCACACCCGCCCACAAGCAGGTTATGATGTTCTCGGCCACGCTCTCCAAAGAGATTCGTAGTGTCTGCAAGAAGTTTATGCGGGACCCCTTGGAGATTTATGTCGATGACGAGAAGAAGCTCACTCTGCACGGTTTGCAGCAGTTCTACGTGAAGTTGGATGAGCGCGAGAAGAACCGAAAGCTCAATGATCTTCTTGATACATTGGAGTTTAATCAGGTTATCATCTTTGTCCGCTCCACTCTTCGCTGCACGGAGCTTGACAAACTTCTCCGCGAGTGCAATTTCCCTAGTACTGCGGTTCACTCTGGTATCGGTCAAGAGGAGCGGTATGTTATCACAACTTTTTGATTTGTTGTTCACATGCTGACTTTCTTTACAGTATCAAGCGCTACAAGGAGTTCAAGGAGTTTCAGACCCGCATCTGTGTCTCTACTGACATCTTTGGTCGCGGTATTGATGTCGAGCGTATCAACGTTGCCATCAATTACGATATGCCTGACAAGGCTGATGCGTACCTCCATCGTGTCGGTCGCGCGGGTCGTTTCGGTACCAAGGGTCTGAGTATCTCCTTCGTCAGTAGCCCAGATGATGAGACGGTTCTCAAGGCCATTGAAGAGCGCTTCGCCGCCGAGATCCCCGAGTTTCCAGAGACTGGTATCGACTCCTCAAGCTATATGGACAACTGAGCCAGAATTTTGCGGAGACATTGGCAGTGCCATATGTATTGATGTAAATGCATCATATGCTTGGATGAAAGACGGACTGATAGGGCTGCGAAGAAAAGCATGAACACGATGTAGGTGGTTCAGGATTGAAACGACCTTTGTACTTTACCCTGGTAGACTACACCAGCAACGAATGGATCACGACATGGACAACGTACTTTGAGCCTGTTATTCTTTTGCATTGTGGTGATATGCTATGATATCTTTGATGAAGCGTCCTCACATACCGTCCTAGCATATGGGGTTGGCTGACATGCTGCAGATACCATCGCAATTTCATCTGCCGGTGCATGGCAGCAGAAGTGGTCACGATCGTGCTGATTGCACAAGTAAAATCTATTTGCTTTCTTAGCACTGCCCATGTACCGCGCCAGACCCGGACTGAAAGCGCAATCAACATGATTCTGCATGCTGGCGAAGGATAGATAGGAACGCTGACTGTGCCGTTTAAATCAACATCAAAAACCTGGAAGAATGCCTGTTGCCATGATCCCTATACAAGGCGGCATTAAGTAGAACCATGCCTCCACAAGATCAATTTCGATTCGGAAACATTGCTGCGCGGCTGAGAGAGTACCTGAAGTTGTGGCTTGTAAGCCGAGTGCGAGCGCGAGCATAGCGTGATTGGTGTCTTATCAACGCAGAGCCCATGCAACGAAAGATGTGCCGTCAGGGATAGAGCAGCAGCGGAGAATAGGGAATAGATGCTAGTCCCCTCGGAACGTGGGTTCGTCCGCAGAGAGGGGTGATTAGCTCGCGATTGGTGAGATTGGGATAGTTTCGAAAATGCTGGTAGGTGAGCTTGATTGCCTCCCATGGTAGGTGTACGTGAGCAATTATAGTTCTTGCATTAACCCGGCGAGCACGACTGGTGTTATTCCTAACCAGTAGAAGCAGAACGGCTGTATCCGGTTCCGGGCCGGTGGCTGGAGTGATGTGGGATTTCAGCCTTGGGATGCTGCTTGAATCTTTTATCATCTATGCACCTAGCTGATTGACGATCGAATGCGCTTATGGTGGGGCGCTGGAAGCCGGACCTCGTCGGATCGACTATGGTACGATCTTCAATACGACAATTATAGGTGGTTCGATATATCTATTTGGGAAATATTGATGATGTGGGATCGACAGCGGCGATCCACAGATGCTCGGCAGCCAGTCACTACCGACCCGCCGTAGCGTCACACGTCAGGAACAGGAATTGCTGGCCACGCTTGGATGGCATGGTGGGTCTGGCGTTCAGAAGCACGAGATTATGAGACATGGGCTGTGGTTTTGCGGTGGGTTTGGAAGGCTTGAGCCACATGAGGCTGTGATTCGATGGGGAAGAGGCACACGTCCGAAATCTCAGACTGTCGGTGAGCGCGTTGTTGTCGACGTGGCAAGCATCAACGCGCTCGTCTGCTGCCTCGGGCTGAAGCGCCAGTATTTTTTATCTTTTCATTTCATTTTATTTTATTTTTATTTAGATTGGGTTGACGAGGGCAGGTTTTTGTAGCGGTGCGATAAGAGCAGCAAGGTTTTTTTATTCGCGATGCTGGAAGTGATGGCATTCTATAGCGCGTTGAACATTTGCGGTCGTGAACGGCATCCAGAAGCCGACGGAAACACGATGATGACGAAGGACCCTGGGTATAAGGGGCCTGGTATTGAGCGAAGCGAAGTGAAGTTGATAAGAGCAAAGCCATGCGTTCCGGAAACTCACCCTCAGGCTGAAGAAGGTGCAGCTGTCACTGCGTGAAGCGAGATGTCTGGCAGAAGCCAATGCGTTATAGTTTAGGGTGCAGAGAAGAAGCAAACGAAAAGAGAATTAAGATTTGTGTGGAGCGAGGGCCCTCGTCAAATTTCGATCAAGGTGGAACAGTAGATAGACAGGGCACCATTCGGAGAGCGCAAAACGGGCTCTTGGCATGATTTCCCGCTTGAGCAGACAAGATAGCAGCAGCAAATATTAGTTTGCAGATTGGTGGGCGGCTGAGCCATGCGGTGCGTGGATGGGAACCCGATGGAGGCATGCGCTTGAAATGAAGCTGGCCTTGTGCCGGGCGCTATCTGTAGGACAGGCGTGAGTGCCCCTTTTAGTGTATTTGCAAGCTGCCGTTGGGAAGGCGACCAAGGACGCGGAATGGCAGGCGTTGCACGGATGGCGTTGGACGGCTTGGCCGTGTTGGCAGTGGGGACGCGAACCGAGGACGTCATACGCGGACGCGCAGGCGAGGTGGGGGCGTGATTGGGTGTGCGTGTTGTTGGGAGAGAGCAGGCAAATGCACAGAAAAGCTGCCGGCCGTGTTTTCGAGGCTGCGGTGTCGAGTATCAGTGGCATCAGAAGTATCTGTCGCATCGGTAGTATCGGTAGCAGCTATAGTATCGGCAGCATCCATAGCATCGGTAGCATCTAGGGTATCAGTAGCATCCGTAGTATCAGCATCTATTGTGTGCGCGATAGGCAAATTACGACCGCCGGCCCAATGTCCATGGCCAGCACGGGCCTGCGATAATAATGATAGGATCAGTGATTGAATCGAGGTTGGCCCTGGCGTGGCTGGCAGCGATCAGTGCAGCACCGTCGCCCTGCCCTGTTCTGCCCATGTCTCATCAGTTCGCCGGTTCGCCAGTCCATTGCTCTTTGTCTGCGCTGCGCACTCTTGTCTGGTTCTGCCTGCTCTCTGCACCCCCTCTCCCTTTTCTCCCTCGCCGAGCCGCCAGCGTGCAGTCGTGTGTCGTGCAACCTGCGCCCGCTCTTTCCGCTCCCCCCTCCTTTATTCGCCGCTGCCGCCGTCCCATTGTCCATTTATCAATTCCGGCCTCCGCCCTGCCCGCGACCATTACGACGACAGCCGTGACTGCATCTACGTCGCCCTTCACCTCCCCCTCCACCCTAGCTAATCCGTCTCTGCCGGCCGTTTGTCTCATGTCGCCCAATTGAACCGTCTATCCATCGGTCCCTGCACGCTCGTTTTCCTTTGCTTTTGCTATCTTAATCGATAATTCCTCCCCCCCCCCCGGGCCCTCTGCTGTTGCTGCGCCGTCGCGTCACCCCGTAGTGCGGCCCCAGCCAGCTTTTTGGCTCGCCCTCTTTGCCCGCTTCTCCTCCCACCACCCTTCTCCGGACACCCCACCGAGCACCCGTCCACATGGCTCCAGCAGTGCCCAGATTGCGCATCCTGTCAGGTCCGTCCCTCCCTCCCTGCCCTGCGCCGTCGAGCCTTCAAAGACGTTTATGCTGACCCGATGCAGTCGGCGGCAACGCTGTATCTGCCTTTCTATCGTGGCGGCTACAAGCCACCAATGCCTGCGACGTGACGCTCGTATGGAAGTCCGGCTTTGACAGCGTTGCCCAGTACGGCATCTCATTCAAGTAGGTTGCACAAGCATGCTACGCCCTCGGCACGCCCACTGACCTTGATCTAGATCTGCCCTGTATGGCAACGAGCGTTTCAAGCCATATGCTGGTATGTCCCCTTCCCTGCCCTATCTCAACCCCCGTCACCGCTCTAACACCCAGACAGTCGTTCGAACACCTGAAGACGCCGCACATTCTTCTAAACAGCCCTTCGACTATGTCCTTCTTTGCGTAAAAGCGCTCCCCGACGTATACGATATCGCCAACATTATCGAATCCGTCGTCTCCCCCCAACACACATGCATCCTCATGAACACGACACATAGTATCGGAGTTGAATCATACCTCGAGCAGCGTTTCCCCACCAATGTTGTCTTGTCATTAGTATCCGGAGCAGAGATAGTCCAACTTGGAGCGAGCGAGTTTGAACACAAGGGAGCCACCGATATCTGGGTGGGCCCGGCAAACAAGAATGCCTCCATTCCCGCACAAATACAGTCAGACATGGCCGAAGCCCTTACTATGACATTGAGCTCTGGGCAGGTCGATTGCAAGGTTTCGCCAAACATACGCCAACAGCAGTACGAACGCATGATTGGGTACGTCTCTTCCTCTCCTTCCCACCTTCTCCTTTCTCACATATCACAGTCCAATCGCCTTCCACCCTGCCAGCGTTCTCTTTGAAACACCAAACCATGCCGAGCTTATTGATAAAGTCGGCGTTCGCGTTCTCATCACCGGTGTCTTGGACGAGTTGCTGGCATTAGCCAAGGCTCAGGAGTGCATATTACCCGCCGACTTCCGAGAAACAACTCTCCAGAAAATGACACAGCCCCAAGAAAACAACAGTACCATGTGGCTTGATTTCGAAGCTAGGCGCCCAATGGAGATCGAAACCTACCTCGGATCACCATTGAAGCTTGCCAAGGAGAGCAATGTTTCCGTCCCACGTATCGAAAGCCTGTACGCTGTCCTGCACCATCTCAACATCGCCAACCGCAATCGTCCTGCTATAGCAGCTGCTACCCCTTCTCCATCTAATGGGACTCAGCCGCCACCGCCTCCACGACTTTCGTCAGCCCCATTGCCACGAGGCCCTCCCGGCCCAGGAGGGCCAATGATGAACGGAAATGGACCAATGATGAATGGTAATGGCCCGATGATGAAGGGCGGGCCACGCCCTGGGAGTCGTGCCCCATCCGTCAACGGAGGCCCTCCAATGCGCCGAGGGCCACCGCCTGGCCCCAATGGCTACCCGCCAAGGATGAACGGCGGTCCTAACGGGCAACGGCGGCCTTCATTCGATGATGGTAGCAACTTGGAGGAATTTTCACATTTGATGCTCTACGACAACATGGTCGATGATGGGGGCCTCAGCGGCAACTACGACGGTGCTGGCAATCCCAATAATATTTCTCTCCGGGAACGAGAGTTGATGCTGAGACAGAGGGAACTTCAGCTTAGAGAGCAAGAGCTTAACATGCGGCGTGGCCCACCTGGTCCAGGAATGGGTCGAGGCCGACCGCCACCACCTCCCTCAATGGGAGGCTACGATGACGACGACGATGAAGACGATTATTTCGATCCAATGGGCGGTCGCGCTCCTGGCCCTCCTATTGACACAGATAACTTTGACATGATGAGTGTTACATCGCGTCGCAACCGCAAAATGCCGAGTGCCAGCCAAATTCGAAAGAATCCCGAGGGTGGATTTGCACCTCAGCATGGTGGCCGGTCAAGGAACCCATTTTCTCGCCCAGGGATGAACAAGAATCGGAGTAGCGCAAGAATAACAGCAGATTTGCCAGGGCTTCATGACTCTATTATGAACAACCCTCTCATGGGCTATTCCTCTAATCGCTATGGGGACGTCGACCGTGGCACAATGGGTGCGCAATCAAGAAGCAACTCACTAACTGCAGCCCGCTTAGATGAGATGGGTGGGAGCTATGGCCCCTACCCACCCAACAGTCGTCGAACGAGCCAGTCTCCTGGCAATCCACTCAGCCCTGGCCCACGGCCAATGGGCCGGCCGTCCCCACCAAACGGCATGGCCATGAATGGCATGCCGCCTAACGGACGTCCTTCACCTCCCGGAATGAGGCAACCTGTGCCAAGAAACCCTCCAGGAATGGGAAATGCAGTAGCACCGCATCAAGTGGAACAACATGCTGGGGTGAGCAACCTTTACCCGCCTAAATCTCGTCCTCAGAATCACAGTCTAACGGGTTCGGCCTCTGCTAGTACTGAAACCTCGGATAATTCTGCGCAAAGCAGCCAGAGCAGCCTAGGAGTACGCCCTCCACTCGGCGTCCGTTAATAGAAGGAATCTATCAACTGCATTTGAGGCTATCAACTTGGACATGTTGCAAAGTTTCATGGACCAACTCGGCGACACTTGAAGCTTATTCTCGACCCATTTTCATTCGAGGTTTCCATTTCTCGATTATCCAACCACTCTCCTTGAATCGCATACGTATATGACCAGAGGCTGACTTCGCGGCTCATGGCGGACACTTAACGACGAACATTAGAATTGGCTCAGGGGGACATTTGCACGTATACAGGCCAGCCTCGAGATAGGGTTGTTCTGGTTTTTCCCTTTGTCTTTATAGTACATATTGTAAACGGCTTTTTTTGGTGGCGCTGCTTTGTTTGCATTGGCAACACCCCTAATTAAGGATTTTTCTCTCTTTGCATGGGTTGCGCAGTCGGTTTGGGCAGGTTTTGTTACGAGTTGTCGATACATGCACATGCTTTTTTCTCCCTTTGTTCTGGGCATCTACCGGTATCTCTGCCAGAGAGGCATCACATTTCTGGGTGCTACATCTTCTAACAGAGTGTATAACATTTCGTATTCTTGGGGGCGATACCAACACTATGGCGGAAGTAAGAGCGAGGAAGAGAGAGCAGGCGACGGCTGGCGCTGCATACATAGTTGGTAAGCAACAAAAGCAGTGTGTTCTCTTTGGATGGAGTGAAGTGTGAGGTCCCGTGACGCAGCCGTTGGCTAATTTTCCTGCTATGCATTGTGTGGAGTCTAGTGCGAGGCGACTCAGCCGCCGACGTAATGGGTTGCAAGCAAGAGGTCTGATGAGAGTGATGCTGCTTCACGACATGTTTGGGCAAGGTGTCGCTTTGTCTAATTGTGACTAGCGCAGGCGCAATGGTCGCGACGACGAATTGATGGCAGAGGGCTGCCCGTGTCCCTCGTACAGACAGACAGCAGACGCTGGCCTGACCTAACCTGAGCCTATCCTGCGCGACCCTGCGCGACCCTGCCCTCCCCCGAGCCTACCCCTCTTTCGTCATTAGTCGAGCTTGTCGTACCAGAGAAAGGCGGGGCAGGTGATGGACAGACACAACCGCTCTGCTGCGCGCCCACTTAAAGCCACCGCGGTGCCCAACGCCCGCCCAACACCCGTGTGGAGAGCAGCCCACTCGCTTGTCTTGGTCCTGGTTGCGCTGTTGGCGCTCTGCATTCCGCCGTCTCCCCGTCTCACCCACCCGGTGCGCCAGTTCCTTCACAGCAACCAGCATTGGCGCCCCTCCTCGCCGGCCATCACGCTGCGCAACCCCTTTGTGCTCGACGAGGCGCAGATCTGCCCCCGGCCCGAACAGCACACCGAGTTCAAGGGCACCTTCAACACCAGACCAGAGCGCAGCATGGCACTGGCAGACCAGGCCAAGCGCATCGCGGCCGAGTTTGACTTTGGCAAGGATGCGGTCAACAAGGCCGTCAGGGAGTTTATACGCGAGATGGGTATGTGCCTGCAGGCCAATTGGCCCGGTCCAGAGCTGATGGCGTGTAGACGAGGGCCTACAGCAAGAGGGCACCGAGCTGAGCCAGATCCCCACCTACGTTACCGCCGTGCCCAATGGCACAGAAAAGGTATGGCTGCACTTGGTGTGCGCAGAGCCTCGCTGACTGAAATGTAGGGCTTGTACATGGCCGTCGACCTGGGTGGCACCAACTTCCGCGTCTGTTCGATCCAGCTGCACGGCAACACCACCTTCTCCCTTACTCAGAGCAAGGTCGCCATCCCGCGCGAGCTCATGGTCGCAAAGACATCTAAAGAACTCTTCTCCTTCCTCGCCAAGCAGATCGAGCTCTTTCTCAAAGCACACCACGAGCAGCACTATGCCGGAACACTGAAGCGTCGAGAGACAGGAGGCGGCCATGTCTCGGAAGAAGAAATCTTCAACCTAGGCTTCACCTTCTCCTTCCCCGTCAACCAGATCGGCATCAACAAGGGTATGCTGATGCGCTGGACAAAAGGCTTCGATATCCAGGATGCGGTTGGCAAGGACGTCTGCGCTCTGCTCCAGGCCGAAATCGACGAGCTGCACCTTCCAGTCAAGGTAGCTGCTCTGGTCAATGATACCGTGGGAACGCTCATGGCCCGCTCATACACATCCCCAGGCAAGACAGGGACGCTGCTCGGCGCCATTTTCGGAACCGGTACCAATGGCGCCTACGTCGAGAGACTGGACAAGGTCACCAAGCTTACCAAGAACAACAGCGCTGGGGATTACGACAAGTCCACTGGTGAGATGATTGTCAACACCGAATGGGGTTCGTTCGATAATTCTCTACGCACACTCCCAAACACACCGTACGATATCGAGTTGGACGAAAAGTCCGTCAATCCTGGCATCCAGATGTTCGAGAAGCGTGTTTCAGGCATGTTCTTGGGCGAACTGCTCCGACTTTCGCTCATACGACTGATCAACGACCCTGCTGTCCCGCTCTTTGCCGACGACAACTCTGCGTCGAACGATGTCCACAGCACCACACAGATACACGACAGCAGTCCACTGTGGAAACAGTGGGGCATTGATACCAGCTTCCTCAGTGTATGCGCTGGCGATAGTAGCCCAGGATTGCGCATGTTGAGGCAGACTCTAGACAAGGACTATGACATATCTGCCGTCAGCGCTGAAGACGCAGAGGCAGTGCGTGAAATTGCTGGCGCCATTGGCCGCCGCGCGGCTCGTCTTTCTGCCGTAGCCATTGCAGCCATTGTCATGAATACAGGTCGCTTACAAATCACCAACGAGGAGATGATCGACGTCGGCGTCGACGGCTCGCTCGTTGAATTCTATCCCAATTTTGAGGAACATATTCGCCAGGCACTGCGCGAGGTGCCCGAGATTGGTAAGCAGGGTGAGAAGCGCATCAGAATTGGCATTGCCAAGGACGGCTCAGGTGTTGGTGCGGCCTTGATTGCCTTGGTGGCAGGCAGGGTGGCAAGTCCAAGGGGGTAGGAATATGTATTGGAGGCATACACTGGATATAGCATAGTTTGGAATGTAAAGTATCGGCTTCGACGCCCTTTCAATTTCGATTTTCACCGATGAGCGTGAAAATTTGCCATTGCAGAAGATTATAGATCCGTATGAATTGGAGAACAGTCTGGTTGTTCTGATTTATGGCTCGGGAACAACGGGATTGCCAAAAGGTGAGAGCGCTGAATCTTGTCGTCACATAAGATGCGAAGCTGATGGGTTCTTAGGTGTCAAACTTTCCCACCGCAACCTTGTTGCTGAGGCAGTCATTTCAGGCGATATGTTTAAAGCATGGATTTCCACTTCTCGACCTGGTTTTGAATATCGTACCTTGGCTCGCTTACCTACAGCACACATCGCCGGTATCCAGGGGTATCTCATCAATCCATTCTACATGGTTGGGCCTGTGTACTGGATGCCACGATTCGATTTTGTTCAATTCCTCGAGTGCAATGCTCGATACCGGATCACATCTCTTTTTACAGTACCACCTACCTCCTTATTGCGAAGTCAACCGCAGTGAGGGACCAGTTTAAGACCCTTGGAATTGAAATATCAGGCGCTGCGCCGCTTGGCAAAGAACTACGATACGCAGCAAGCCAAAAACTTGGCGGGCCGCAATGCTTCATTAGCCAGACATGGGGATTGTCCGAGAATACATGTTGGCTCGCATTGTAGACGATGAAGGTAACGATGTTGAGCCAGGTAAATCAAGCGAAGTCTATGTCAAAGGCCCAGTAGTTTTCAAAGGCTATTATCAAAGTGAGGCAGCAAATAATGACAGCTTTACGGACGATTGGTTCCTGACAGGTGACATTGCGGAATTCCATGACGGGCTACTTTATATTGTTGATCGCAAAAAGGAGCTCATCAAATACAAGGGCTTGCAAGTTACCCCTGCTGAGCTTGGAGCTTTGCTCTTGAATCATCCGGGCGTCTTAGACGCCGCAGTTATTGGTGTGGGTATTGACGATGGAGCTAATGAGGCCCCAAGGGTATATGTTGTCGCTGATGCTAGGAAGATCAGTGCACAGCAGATTGCAGATTACATCAAGGGCCGTGTAGCGAATCACAAGCAGTCAAGAGGTGAAGTTGTATTTCTAGATGCTGTTCCAAAAAGCCCAAGCGGGGAGATACTAAGGAAAGATTTAAGTCTCATAGCAAAGAGAGAACTGACCTCAAAGTTATAACAGAGCGTGTATATACTATAGGGAGATTCTGAGGCAGTTAGGTGCTACAACGTCATATCTTGCAAGATTCGGTGAACCTTGGAATCTCCATAGTGTAAATACTTGTCTACCAATTCTATGTAGGCTACGTTCTAACTAGAACCAAAATATACAGTAGAATAAAACCCACCTAGGTAGATAAAATATCAGCCATGAGCTCTAATAAGGTGACGGGAGGTATAGCCACTCGTTCCCTAAAAATCTAACCTGATCTTGTCCTCAATCAGGAAAAGTAGTTATAGAACTCCTATGTGCTATAATACATCGGCGTTTCAAGAAGCGGAGATAACCTTCTCCACTACCCTCATAAGTGCCTACAGAGATAATATAGATTAGGGTCAATTTTGAGGCGTGCATCAGAATCAAGCTGTTTACTAAAGGTCAAAGATAGTTACTAACAAGGTATAGTACTTCGTATATCAACAGGTGCCACCACAGCTAATTGTAGTGCACCTTAGCGGCGTAGAAGTATTAACCCTTTACATAACTAATATAACATGTAGGCCTATAATTATCCTCTACATCTATCTAATTCCAATTTCGCTTTCAAAAGAGGGGCCGCTTTGTTGGTAGGTACTCAATATATTTATTAGTATTGTAGCGAGTCACTATCCATTAGTCAGATTAAGCAGCAGGTGGTTCGAAATTAATCCTTCCTTGAGGTTTCAATATGCACACGGGCTGTTTCTAGTGCGTTACTGGCCATCCCTAACTAGGTAGTCGCCCCACTATTGTTGCCAATAATCAATCTATTTGCTGAACAAATTAGGTAGGTAAATACGCAAGGGTACCAGACCGAATAGGACTCGGCACTTGGCGACGCAAACTCGAGTATACAAATATGGTCGAAAGTGTCTTGTCAAGTTACAACTTGGGACCTTGGAATGGCCCATGCAACAACTCTCGAATCTACGCATTCGCAATGAGGCTAAAAACGCTCTCGGTAGTTTTCACCGGGCTTCTGTCCCTGTCGTCCCAACTTTCTGTTCACCAATCATGCGGCTCGAGCAACCCTCCTCCCGAAGCTATTGCTGCTGCACGAATCATGCAAAGTGCTCAAGAGGCTGACGAACGGCATTTGTCGTCGAGGATATCAGGGCATGCACCGGGACTCATTATTACAACGTATCTTCATGTGGTAGAAACCGAAGCACTAGCGGGATTTATCACCAATAAGATGTTAAATGACCAGGTAAGTTTGGTTTCGATGTAACACATTCCAACATCAGAATTAACGTTCGAAAGGTGAACGTTCTCAAAGAAACATTCCTGCCTTATAATATTCAGTTCATCGTGAAGAACACCACGCGTACCATCAACGACAATTGGGCAATGAGGACTTGGTTTAGAGAAAAGGACATCGCACTTCGCCAGGGCAACTACGACGAGCTAAACATTTATTTTGAGACAGGTCTTATGACAACACCAGGATCAGTAACAGGTATTTGCAGCTTTCCAGTCGAAGATCCCGTCAACACAGGTATCAACGGTACATCTTGGGCTA
Source organism: Ophiosphaerella korrae (assembly GCA_028456385.1). Lineage (NCBI taxonomy): Eukaryota > Fungi > Ascomycota > Dothideomycetes > Pleosporales > Phaeosphaeriaceae > Ophiosphaerella > Ophiosphaerella korrae. The sequence continues at coordinate 197,833 of JALNQF010000038.1, read as the reverse complement.
TCCATGATGGCTGCCATGTTAGCCCTGGCACCATGCCTGGTGGACCTGGTGTACCTTGGGACCCGTCTGATAATAAGGGCAAGACGGCAATCCACGAGGTGGGACACTGGCTAGGCTTGTTCCATGTATTTGAAGGTTTCGGCTGCACGGGGAAAGGTGACTTTATTGAAGACACGCCAGTAACTTCAGAGGCGACTGTCGGATGCCCTTCGCAAAAGGATTCATGCCCAGAGCAAGCTGGCCTTGATCCCATTCATAACTACATGGACTACAGCAGCCATGACTGGCACGTAATCTCCAGCCATATATATATATATATATATATATATACATATGTGCCTTTGCTAATTCTAATTTAGCCTCTACGATTTCACTCCGTTACAAGAAGAGCGTATGTACCGATCGTTTAATACATTAAGGAAGGGTAAAATTTTCAACAATTCCAAGTAATCAGTTTCTGGCACTATTTGGCCTAACGTACGGCCTCTACGCTCGTTGATAATTTCCTTTCAAAAGATATAGCAGATCAATCTTAAAGAGGATACTATTTCTATCTTATGTAGACCTATACTATCGCTAGTCCTCTGTATGTCCAGGAACGGAAGAAGACTCTCTTAATAACCTAGGTTACACACTTATTATTCGAACAAGAAATATCTTGGGTTATCTTTAGTGTAGTACGCTATAAATACCTCTGGAAAGGTTGTCATATATCTTGTTGCGCGTAGATTACAAGCTATATGGAGCCTAAAAAGCCCCCTTCGTGCCAGAAGCTACTTGAATTTATTTTAGACTTGTCGATAGAAAGCGCAGGTTCCTGGATATTAAGTAGATCCTTTTTTTTTGCTTATTTCTCAGCTTTCTCGTTGTTTGTCACAACGGAGTAGAGTGGCGTTCCAAAATTACTAGGCAGGCGTGGATTGCAGAAAACTTGATCTAACCTTGGAAGTTCGCACGGTGGGAGCGGCGTGAGAAGGCGTTCGCTTGCATGCAGGTAGGCGCCTGGGGATTGCATGTGGGGTCACACTTGTATTTTATTACCACACGAAGATATCTAAAAGGTTGAAATTTCGTAGCTTTTATATAAGAACACTAGTATGAGAAGGGTTAGCCCATTTTATAATTGATTACCAACGCTTATTGTGAGTACTGCCTTGGCATGATAATAAGTAATATTGACATATTGAAGCCCACGGGTCTCAAACGCAAATTACAAGCTGCCTAGCATGATATGTACTGTGTGTAACCAGTTCCAGGGAGCGTATACAATTGCCAGTCGCAAAGGCACTGAACAGGATACCTATAAAGGTAGCCGTAACCACACCGTATCGAAATTTGCTTGGGAAACTTTGGTTCGCTCAGCGGATTCATGCTATTGTTGTGAGATCATTCTCAATGGTTGCAAGGGAGTCTGCTCGGCACAAGACGTTAATGAGACAAATATTGTGTACGGAAGTCTCAGGTTTAACTATCCGCCGTTTGTGGAAGAGGTGGATGAGGCCAGCTGCACCAAGCACTTCACCTTCCACCTCAAGAATGAAAGGACTTTTGAGGTAGAGATGTTCTGCGCTGACGATGATGAGAGTCCGATTCCAGATGCATGGGACTATCTACCCACGTTGACAAGGACTTCACCTGCAACTGATTCGCCAGAAGCGATGGAGAAGATCAAAAATTGGATAGTGGAATGTATAGAGGAAGACTATTTTTGCACCTCTCTTCAATCACCTGAACTTCCTAAGCGTGTTGTAGACGTCGGTCTCGGTGGCGGAATTATCAAAGTCGTCGAACCCAACGGTGCAAAAGAGCCATACATTTGTCTTTCTCACTGTTGGGGCCTCGAGCAAATCATCACGACCACAAAATCAACACTGTTAGACCGTAAACGCAGCATCCCATGGGATACTCTCTCCAGAACCTTCCAAGACGCTGTAACCCTGACACGAACCCTCGGTTGCAGATACATCTGGATCGATAGCCTGTGTATCATCCAAGACTCCGAATCAGACTGGGCTATTGAATCCGCCAAAATGGCATCCATCTATAGCAACAGTTATCTCGCTATTGCAGGAACGAAATCTTCTAGCGGCAGCGGCGGTCTATTTGCTCGCACTCCAGACCTTCGACTCGCCGGCAAAACTCCTGAAGGCGAAGAATACGCAGTGTACTTCCGCCAACGCATCGATCACCATCTCGACAATATCCTCGAATCTTACGGGGCGACACCCTCAGAATGGTATTACCCGCTCTTGACTCGCGCATGGGTGTATCAAGAGCGTATGCTTTCCACGCGCGTGATACACTTTGGTCATTACGAGTTATTCTTCGAGTGCAAATCATCTATACAGTGTGAATGTGGGGGAATAATAGTGCAAGGAACAACGATAGATGAACCTGTGCCGTTGATCAAGGTCGAATACGCAGATGCAATCTCGGGCTATGAAGCGGGGCATGAAGGCAAAGCTCGTGAGAAGATCGAGTATCATGGCGCACGACTCTGGCGGACGATAATATCGTGTTATACTGCGCTAAAACTGACCAAGACTAAGGATCGATTACCTGCGCTTGGCGGTCTAGCGAAACAGATGAGCGCAGTGAGAAAAGCAAAGTACTTTGCTGGGTTATGGGGGGACTCGCTTCAAGAGGATCTGCTTTGGAATGTGTATACATTGAATAAGTTGAAGGCTCCGAGGCCAGAGCCAAGGAATGCTCCGACGTGGTCGTGGGCGAGTATTGAATCTACTGCCGGTGTAGGATATTGGGACACGATTGTGTTTACGGATCTGGAGGGCGATAGTTATGAGGAACAAGAGCCGCGGGAGCACTTTAGCTTTATCGAAAATTGTGAGGTCACCAAAGCGGCGGTTGATGAATTTGGACCCATCAAACAAGGATCGCTCGCGTTATCTGGACTGGTAGTGGATTGCGAAATCCAGCGCGAGGTTGCACAAAACAACGGCGAGGAGTGTACGACTCATTACGTTGCTCTCAAGGGTTTGCGACTACCCTTCAACTCGGACTACGTACTGGACCATGAAGGTCATAATCAGGTGATTCCAGGGTCTCCAGCGATATGCCTTCGCATGAGTCTATTACAACAAGGTCCAAACGATTTCTTGATCTCGCTAGTACTAAGAAGAGTTGTTAACTTACCAAATCGCTATGAACGGATTGGTCTTCTAGTTATCAAACGTCCAAAAGGAACCCTAAGCAATAATAGTAGTATATATCAATCCGCAAGTACGGAGGTCCGTTTCAAAAGTCATGTCTGACAGGGGTACGCCACAACGCCACCCAAAACGCCACCAAAACGCCGATCTCTCTCTCAATCTACCTTTGCCCTGAACCTCCTGCCCTCTATATACTCATTGCCACCCTCTAACTCAATGATTTTTGGGATATGGATAAGGATACGCTCAATCCATGATTGAATCTTCTGTTGTGGGAGGTCTCTCCAACATTTCTGCCATACTCGATAAGCCTCAGCCTTTGAATAAGGAGCTCCTTTCTTCGTAGTCTCTCTCTTCATATAGAACCAGCAAGGCTCAATACAATTGCAGTCAGGAGAGTTACCACACCAGAGCATCCTCTAGACGTAGTAAATTGAATATACAACCTCCTGATAGTGATGAGCGTGGGCAGGTGCCTTATCCTCCATTACCATAGTCTAAGGCCTATCTTTCATACACTCTTTGGCAAAGGGAAGAAGCTTAGGAAGAAGTACGCACGACTGATATCTCCACCAATCAATACCTCCTCCTCCTCCTCGTACAAGCTTCCCATTCTTCTTAGTCCATCTCTATTTAGGCTTCTTGCCTAGCTTGTTGCGTAGACCTATCCTCCTCATAGCTATAGTCAACTCCCACTCCTCTCTTATTATAGGCTCAAACTCAGTGTTCAATTCATTGATCTTAAGAGTAGCTGTATCTTTCTCTGCCTTAGTCTCTAGTTTGTAGATATAGTAGGGACCTTTCTTGTCGTACGTAAAGCAGCCCCAAAACATAAACTCAGAGTAGCCCTTCTATCTCTCTCGTATGCAAGACTTAACTACTCTTTCATCTACCTTCCTCTACACTCTATAGCCCCCACGCCGGTGATTTAAGACTATAGAGGTCTCATTAGTCTAGATTATATTCTTCTAATCCTCAAGCGTCCAGTCCTTATAGTCTTGAGCCTACTTAAGTCTCTGATTCCTCATCTCCTATGTTAACCCAGGCTTCCTCGTAGGCTTAGTCTTCCTGTATCCAGCCTCTCTTAAGACTCTCTAGACTGTAGTAGCTAAGATATCGACTCCTTAGAGGCTGAGATCACTAGCAACGTCAGCACATGTCTTCTTACGTCCGTATTGATCACGGCGTACTTGCTTAACCACCTCTTCTTTAACCATAGGCGTCTGTTTAGGGGGGCGACTAGAGCGTAGAGCGTCTGCAACGTAAGCAGGATCAATCGTGAGAGGGAACCCATTAGGCTTAAAACCAGCATCAATAGCTCTGCTATAGATTCGATTAATAGTACGTAGATTGATCCTAGTTAGGGCAGCGATCTCAAGGGTAGACTTGCCTATAGAAGGAGACTTCAAAGTAATAATTATTGAACGCATAGGAGCATTTGTCACAGGACCTTAGGGAGCCATTACGACAAAGAAACCTCACAAAAAGAAGAGATATAAGGTATCACTAGCCTCAAGAAGGAGCTCACGAAAGAAAATTCACGCCAAGGATAGTATTGCCGGCGTATAGCCAATGTGGCGTTTTTGTGGCTTCAGACATGACTTTTGAAACGGACCTCCGTATAAAGTCTATTATTATAATATAAGCTTATATATATATATATATTTATTTATTTTTAAAAATAATAGAATTATATTATAGTAACTTCTATATCTAGATCTACTTATTAGTGCTAACTAATCTAGACTTAGAGGCTCTCTAATCTATTTCGAGCTTTAGGTACTGAGTATGAGCTGGCTGTGTCTCATAGCATCTTCAGAGATATCGCAGAGATACGTGGCCTGAAAAAGATGGGACATAAAGTTCAGCGTAGGTGTGGACGACTTGCGTAACAATCAGCATGGGCTCCAAATCAGAGCGTTGTATTTCCTCATCAACCCTATGATGCCCACTCTGACCACGCAGCCACTCGGCGCAACTTCCGTAGGCTTTATGCTAAACATTTCGAAGGTATCGGTATATATGGAAAAACAATGTCGCGAGCATGGCGATGGAATCTTCAAAACAAAAAGGTGCTTCCGTGGTGATACAGTCGCCTACGGGCGGGGCAAGAGATCTTCGGAACCCCGCAGATGTAAGTTATATGTGATGGAAATAGTAATAGGGTTTGCAGTGGTTTGGAGCGTCGCTCTGGGGCGCTTGGGGAGTTGCTCTAGTTATTTTACTTAGCTGGGTGATGTTTGGCGGCTGCCAATGATATGTGTCGAAGTAATTTGACGAGAGCAATGGCAGTGGGGATGCCCCGCCGGCCACAGAGCCGCAAAGGTGGGCGAGTACTTGAGCTTCTCTCGGTCGCGCTTCTTGTGCAGCAGCGTTGTCCGGCGACGGCTACTAAAATCGATATTGCGAACATACTGCCTTGTTGGCCGCTCAACCCTGTTGACCTGCCATATCTCTTAGTAGTGGTAGCTTCACCTAATCCAGTTGTGAACAAGCTCTCCTTACCTGCGTTTTGATTCGTCTGCCCTGCGAGCTCCAGATACCTCTCCACAAGGCGGAACTGCGTGCGCTTCTCTAATAACGAGGCTGAGGCAGGCTGCGCCACAGACGATCCCACCAGCTCTCGCATTGCCATGTCGAGCTCAGCAAGACCACGAAGTATCGTTACTCGCGAGACGGAACATTGGGTGCGCCAATCTGCGACGAACATCCACGCTCGCCTTGCCGGCGTGCATTTTGACCTCGAGTCAACCGAAGGACGGGACAACTCCATCACCGGGCCCTCGAGTCCGCGGCAAGAACATTACTCCTGTTCCATTCCGAGCGGGTCTTGTGTTTCGTCCATGGCGCCTGCTTTGATCCACCAGCCGACTGCCTCTGCACACCCGCCGTCGCTGTGCTCCTACTTCACCGAAGCCACGCCTACGGAAACGTCAATCAGCACAGGCCTTGCAAGTCACTTTACTGGCGTGCCTTTGCTCGAGGAAAACAACGGCGTCTTGGAGCTCCCACCCGCACAGACACGCATGCCCGTGTACGAATGCACCTTCTGGTTCTTGAATTGTGCCTACATATCTCCCAACCAAGAGGAATGGGTGATGCATTGCGAGAGCCACTTTCGGGGCGAAGAGCCGCCACAGTCGGTTCAGTGTCCGTTGTGCGACTGGGCCACTACTTCGGAAAGTGGCCGGGAAAGTTGGAGTGCCAGAATGCGACATCTAGCCCGTGAGCATACCATGCTTGGGCAAACATTGAGGACCTCGAGGCCTGACTTTGGCCTGTTCTACCACCTCTGGCGAAAGAGGCTAATAGATGCTCAGGATTTAAAAGAGCTGAACGGCGGAAATCATAACCTTGAACACCCACCAGGTAACTTTGTTGAGACAAATGGGAGAGGGGCTCGGCGGGAGAGGGAGGAGAGGAGACATCGGCGACAGCATGTTTCCGTAGGTCGACGGCCTGAGCCTCAGCGTATCTAAGCTGTGCAACGCCAGCATTTTGCAGTCGGTCCCCTCGAGGTGTGCCCTCATATTTCCCTGACTTCTATCATTTTACTGCTCTTTCGCCACCTGTATTTCACAAAAGGTCACGCTTCATTTCCATAACCCTTCTTTTTCGAGGAGTTCTTTTGCACCACCTTTAATTTGATTTCAAGCCTCTAGTTAGCACTGAAATGGGCATGGCGGCATAGACGGCGTTGTATGTGACTAGGCACTGTGTTTCTCCATGGAAAAAGCGTTGCGGTGCTGGATATGTGTGGGAGGATCAGGTTAGAACAGACGGTGCGAGGCTTTCACACAGAATACGAAATGATTTTTATACCCTAAGACTCTACTCCATCACACTCTAGGGCCCGCCCCTAGTCCCTAGGTGGGCATCCAATCATTCCATCTTGCCCTATCCTGGAGGCAAATCCTGCTCAGTTAACTTGTCTGCCTAGTTCAATTGCCCTTACCCCTTTGGGATGGGTTTGGAGGCGTTCGCATGCCATCGAGATTAGATTTGTGATACTTGCAGCTTGAGAACCGTCTTTTTGGACTTAATATTCTCCTAGAGAGTTGCAGTGGGCAAGGCATGCAAGTAGTGTGTTACTTTTGAATACCATGCGCTTATTTGCATTATGAAGCGAACACTTCGGTAGACAACACAGCATGCTCTGAGACAATAGTCCGGCTCTTCAGGTGTATCAGACTGCCGATTTCGAAGATGAGGTTCAAGGGTTCATAATTCAAAGTCCGAGGCAGTCACGCAGTGCTGCCATCTTGCACCGCGGTTCGCCGAATTCTCTCCGAGCCCCACCAGCCGCTCATGGACAAGCACTGATGACTCGCTCTTTGTGTGCCCCGCGGTACATTCTACCGGGAATCCCCACGGCGAGGATACACAGCAGCACAAAAGACGCGTGAAAAAAATGTACTATCTATATTGTAAAAGTCTGCAACTGCCCATTCAAAGCCCGGTTGGCACAGTAAGTTATCCCACCGACTCTAGGTCCATTCCAAGTACCTAACACACCCTCCAGATTGGTTAGCGCGTGAGACTTTTAATCTCAAGGCTGAGGGTTCGAGTCCCTCATCGGGCGGCTACGTTTTTGGACTTTTTTATTATTTTCTTTATATATTTTGGGGTGACTTGATCCTGTTTTGTGGACTGGGACTGGAAGAAGCTCGTTTTTAATGGGCTGCAGCCCCACTAAAGCTGTGTTGCGCAAGAACTCATAAATCAACAAGTACAAACATAATAACTTCAAAATTCAACAAACTGATCCGAATGTACTAAATACATTATCAATGAGGCTCTCAGGAAACCGAAAAAAATGAAGAAATCACTCTTATCAATGCTAGAGATCTATCAGAGAAAAACTGTAGATTGGGTTTAGCTTATCTAAATTAACTCTATAGGAAAGGTATTATAAGTATTTCAAGTGTCGTCTAACTGCTACATCTGACGTGCACTATTTCCCGCTTGTCAAGTTGATAAAGCGGCTGAGTTTTGTGGAGGCACTGCCAAACTCAAGGATATGGTGCGGGCATCAGGCCTGACGTTTGCTGTTCGGTCTGTTGTTTTGCACTGCTTTGGCTGTAGGATCACCGTCATTAACTTCAAAATTTTCACTCTGGTCATCCGTATCTGGTCGTTTTCTTCTGTTGCGCTTTCGTTTTTGCTTGGGCAGGGGGGGAGTTACTGGATGATTTGCGACAAGGTCGATTTCCATTGCTAGAACTGCTGGCCTTGCGATGGCTGGGAGCGTCGCATTATCAACTGCAACCTTACGCATGCCATTCGGATTTTGCATCTCGAGCAATGCGACGTACTCGGCGGTACGTTTTGTATGTTCGGCTTTGGTCATGATGTTCCAGTTGTCTGGCTTTCCTGTCGCTCTCCACTTGAGCCAGGTGTCTTCATGCATGACACTGCCACTGAATATGACAAATGCACAACTGTTCCAAAGCACGTGTACAGCCTGAATAGGTAACCACTTGGATTTCAATTGGCCATGTTCCTTAAGCCAGTGGGTCAGCTTTGCGGGAGTTTGGCAGATGTTGCGCAGATGTGGCTCAACGTATACGGTACGTTGGTCCCAGAAGGATAAGCCATCATCGTTGGCAGATTGAAATGAGTTGGGGGCTAGGAATCTAGGAGGGTAAGACGATGGCTTCCGGCGGACATAGTAGCCGTTGCTGGCGAGCTCGAGTAACTCGGAGGCATGTTCTCGCAACGCCTGTTGGAGCAAGATTTGGGTTGCTTGTGGTTTCAAGGTTGAGGTGTTTGGATGCTCCAGCACAGCTGAAAGGTGGATGACTATGGCATGGGATTAGTAGGTCGTCTTGAACCATGAAGCGGCACCGACAGACATGTGCGCTCTCCATCCACCGTCCTGTACCGTTGCTGTAGCCATGCTGCTCGCACATCCTCCTCATGTGCGTAGTCGGAGAATATGAGCTCTACGCCAGCCACCAGCTGAGCAAGGTACTCTGGAGTAACTGGCTTGACTGTAAATCTAGGGCCACGGCTAGGGGCTGCAGAGTCAGTGTGCTCATGGGGTGATGTATGCGAATTCGTGTTTGTCCCTTCGCGGACACCCTTGAGCCTCAAAGCGCGCGGCACAAACATGGTGCAGGATGAGTTGGTGTGGTTGGTGTGGGATGGTTGGTGCCAAAGTCACGCCCGCGGCGCGTCCTTGGAGCTTGGGCCCACGTCACCTCCCAAATTTCAACCTGCTTCTTTGCTCTGAATTTGTTACTAGTCCATTCGCCAGCACGATGCCCAAAGAAAAGAATTACAATCCTGTCCAGGACCACAAGAAGCAGGAGAAGCAGAAGCAGATCAAGAAGCAGAAGGCTAACCTCCAGGCGCAACGCAACGAGAAGCTTGCGCGACGCAACCCCAATCGCATCCAGCGCGACATTGATAATCTGAAAGAAGCCGAGCAGAGTGGCTCGCTCCGCCCGCATGAACGCCAGCGGCTATCTGAGCTTGAGAGAGACCTTGCCGCAGTCAACAAGGCGCGAGAGGCACTGGGCGACAAAGCGCCACAGTTCAGACCAGAGCGCCGGCATAACGATGGCGGGGACAGAGGTGCAAGAGAGAGCCAACGTGGTGGCAGAGGAGCGGGCCTTCTGGGGAAACGAACGAGAGATGGGCAAAGGAAGGACGATGAGAGCAGCGATACCGACTCCGATGTACGGCACATTCCCATGCCACGAGATACGCCGCCGCCTATGCCCCGATCTCACGGTCAACCGGCGCAGGGGGCAGGCCCTACAGCATCCCAGCCGAAGAAGGCTCAGATTGTGTACGAAGCAGCGCCTCAAGTCCGAGATTTTCTCAAAGAAGCTACCAAGTTTACGCCCACTGCCGTTGCAAACAAGATGAAGCTAGCAAAGGGCGAAGGTAAGCTTCTAGAGCCAGAAGAGTTTGACCAGCTGCGGGATCAAGGGTACATGGAAACAAGGAAGCCCATTGGAGCGAAGCCTATAGAAAAGACTGATGAAGAAGTGGGGGCGTTTTTAAAAGATCAACATACTTCTGCCGTGGCAGAGGCGGATCAAGCAGTCGAGGCAGCGATACAGGAAGCCGAGTATGGAATGATGGCAGCCGAAGCGGCTGGCGAAATCCAGAACATCGTAACAGAAGCTGCGGTGGCGGAGAACAAGCTGCGACATGTGGGGATAGAAGAGGTGGAGGACGAGGATCTTTAGCTATACAAATTTGTCTAATCACACGATTACCCAAAATGTGCGAATGAGCGTGTAAGTATATGTCAGGCCCACGATGGATGGCAAGGAATTGCACGGCTATACACAACCGCAATTCAAACATTGCATCACAGTAGGGGCAAGCTGTTCGCAATCTCATTCCATTTGTGGGTTGTAAGGGTATATTATAATATCAACTAACTAGTCAAGGCAGTTCCCTAGACGATTCACCAAAGAAGGTGGGTCATGGTCGGGACGGGAAGAGGGCAGCTGTTTACTTCTTCTGGCCAGTGGCGCTGTTAAAGGTATCGGAGATGGACTGGCCGGCATTGCTCAAGCCTTGCTGAGCGGAGTCGAGGATGCCACTACCCTGCTGTTGCGCCGAGTCGCCGCCTGAACGGGTGGAGTCGCCGATCTTCTGTGTGGCGGACTTCTGGCCCTCTGCGCTACGTTAGATGGAGAACAGACTTGAGGCAGAGGAGAGTACGAACCAGGCTGGACAGAGGAGGCAGCCTTGTCACCAAGACCAGAGATGCCCTCGCCGGCCTTGTCAAGAGTGGACTTCTGCGAATCAGGAGTGACTAGCAGGGGCATTAGCATCATGGTAGGGGATGCCATGGCAAGCGTGCTTACCCTTCTCCTTGGCCTGCTCGCCGAGTCCCTTGCGTCCAAAATCAGACATGCTGGTTATTGGTTGTTGGATGGATGGAAGGGTGGGTTGGGTGGAAGAGTTGAAATTGGTGTGCACAAGTGGATCTGATGGAGCAGTGGTGTGATGAAAGAGGGAGACAGTCGAGAGGACCAGAGTGTGTTTATATACATGGTTGATGGAGTCACTGCATCAAGACATGACGTGCCTACGATTTTGGTACGTCATGAATTATACGGGCAAGGCAGCTGCGATATTGCGGCAGCCCTTCGCAAGCTGGTGGGCTAGTCTCTACTATACTACTCACTACTGGGTAGCGGCTGTTGGGAGGCGCCACAGACAGCCACGATTGGCAGATCGGTATATATAGCGGGCTTGATGGATGGCATTTAGGGCCTTTTCCATGGTGTTCGTGTCATCTTAGTGACTAGCTTGCCTGTGTGGTAGAATGGCGTATCGCAAACGCGACACGGCGGGCGGGAATGCGAACCACCCCACTTGCCCGTCACCCCGCTAACGTTTGTCGCGGTAAGACTGGCACGACCAAGTCGCGCACCACGTGACATGCGTCATTGCTGAGCCTCCAGCGTTTGTGGCAAACATGTCGCCTTCTCTCTCATTCACAAGGCCCAGTCGCTATTTCAAACTACTCTGCGCGTTGCATTACAAGCCCTGCAATGCTTCACATCTGCCATCACAGTACAAAAAAACTTACTGATCAAGACTCCCTGTGACGAGGCTGAGCATCCATGGTCAAGACAAAAAGCTAGCCAGGTGAGCACACAGGCGTTCAAACAACAGCGGACAAAGACATGCCTCTCACCGCATGGCTGGCGAGGTTGGTCTTGTTCAGGACCCACGTTCTTGACCTTCCTATGTTGTCATCTCAGCAGACCTGACAAAGTCATATGCCTCGCAAGGATACCACCACACTCCCTATGAACAAACATTGAATAGGGAGTCGGTCTAGGAAACAGCATCATCGCCTGGACGAGCGCCAGCACATACATTGACCGATCCCTGGCTGGCCCAACCCAGTACTGTTGATAACCGTCTATCCCAGTTATGCCCACCGGCCATTGTTTGCTGTGCCGCTCTTGTGAGATCAATCACCTTGTAAGCAGTAGGTGCTGTTGCGAACAACACACTTGTCGCATCACTGCTCCAGGGCTTACAGCTCATTTTCTTGGTGAGAGCTTTGATGACTCCCACCAACACAACCGCAGCTGCCCTAGATGAGGCTGTAGAGACAACAGCGCAGTAGGCACTCGAGCCACGCTACTAAACTATACCATTTCTAGCCTAAATACAGTAACGCTTGAGTCAATTGATTTTCCGGGCCGCTAGATGTCTCACCAATCAAATTCCTCGAGCACACAATTGCTGGCCCAGCGATCTTGCTCGACCATGAACCCCCTGTGTTTCAGAACAACCTCCACCATGATACTTATCCCTGATGATTCGCACGGTCGCGTGGGATAGGGTCCACGTTGACAAGACCCTGGGGCATTGCCGGCCTCGTTTGCAGGCGCGCAGCGGCAATCTCAACCATCATCTGTCTGAACAGGCCTCCACTTAGCATCTTCAAGCTGCCAGAGATCACCGCTCGCATGACCCTTCGTCCTTCCCTAGCCGCGAAGCAACCCTGCTGGCCGTGCCACGCGTGCGAAGTTCCACTTGTAGGGATCAGGAAGTAGGGATATCTTTTTGTAGTCTATGGTCGGGATGGTCAGCCTGATTACTTTTCATAGGTTCATTTGTAGAATGTACTCGCAAAAGGCCTCCAGAGTGTCAGTGCAACACTAACACGCTACTCCGCATCTTATCGACTTCAATGTCAGGCACTGAACCGGTGACAACCCCGTCTTCAATGTCCCGGTTCTTGACCCACACATGTGGTCACAGCCATGGCGTTTACAGAAACAACATAAAAAGGAGAGTCTCCCTTATGTCTGGCGCTGTCTGTCTTATTTTCAATAAAAAAACATATCGTTATCCATAACTCATCTTGGCAAGCCTTGCATGATGAAGTACATCTACCCTCTTCTCCTTTCTGGCCTATGCCTGACGCCTGTATCCGCGGATTATGCAGACAACACGGTCAATGCTATTAAGATACTACAAGACAGGTGGTATGATACCAACACTGGTTTATGGTAAGTACGCATCTACTGGGAACAGGGCTCGAGTTCATTACAGTCTTTGAGCCAATTTATCCTTCCCACACCTCAGAATAATCTCATCTGTTTTTCAGATACTGTAAGGACAGTAACAAGTTAGCCTACTTTCTCACCTCGTACAGGAATAAATACTGGTGGCAGTCTGGGAACATCGTCGAAGCACTAGCCAGATTTGGACAAGAGGACTCTTCGTTCAAGCCACAGGCCATAGACATAATTTCCAACACATACGATAAGTCCCGCAATCAATTAGGAGCCAAAGACTGGAAAAACGATTTCTACGATGGTACGTAATAGCTCTGGACGAGCTGCATCTGGAACTTGTCATACTGACTTTGCAAGATATGGGTTGGTGGGCGCTGGGTTGGATCGCTTCGTATGATCTGATTGGCGATGCCAAGTATCTAAATACCGCGAAAGATATTTTTGAAGACATGACCGGAGGCTGGAATACGCCTTGCAAAGGTGGAATCTGGTGGGACAAAAAGAGACAATCTATTGCTGCCATCTCGAACGAGTTGTTCCTTGCCGTTGGCGCATCACTTGCGAATCGCGTCTCGAGTGGAGAGAAAGGCAATTATGTCAACTGGGCACAAATGGAATGGGACTGGTTTTGGAACTCTGGAATCATCAATAATAACGGATTGATCAATGATGGTATCGACAAGACGACTTGCAAAAATGACGGCAAAACAACATTCACATATAACCAGGGCATAGTCCTTACTGGGCTCTCAGAACTCGCTCGTGCCAAAAGCGATGGCGGATTTATAGCTCATGCGAATGCTATAGCCAACGCAGCTATGTCTAGACTCAGTGAGAACGGAATTCTCACTGAGCCTGTCAATGGACCCCTCGACGACCAAGGCGCGATGTTTAAAGGCGCCTTTGTCCGAGGCCTATCCTCCCTCAACAAGAACGAGCGCCAACAGAGCTTCACGGACTTTCTCAAGAAAAATGCGGAAAGCGCGTGGAAGCAACAGAAGATAAATGGAGCCATCATTGATAGATGGCAGGGCGGATCGACAAATGCGAACGCAGGGAGCCATGCGGCGGGCGTGGATGTCTTGGTCGCTGCTGTACAAGCTGGATAGGTTTGCATGCACATAAAGGTAGACATGCGGATCGCCCGGCAGTTTTGGCGATCATCACATCAGCATAACAGTACCAGGCCTCACATGCAGATACTATCGACAGGGTATACAAGCGATGCGAATCCGAAGCCTCTACAAACTTGAAACTCCATATGCTTTTGGACGCGTCCAAATGAATAGGTAATACTCTTGTGCCTTTACGAAATTTATCGTTATAGATTTAGTGGGTTTGTAGACGGTTCCACGTTGACCTTCATTATTTACAATTAGATTTATAGACGTTTCTGCATACAACAACAATAAGATACCCAACATTCGTTAAACAAACTTGTAATATTAATTCATACACATAAGAGTGCAATGATATTCGTAAAGTATCTTTCAATCCTTTGTAAAGCATACGTTATAAAAAGATAGCAATTCGTTGATACCTAGTCACACGGTCAACATTGATGGAGTGGCTAGACATCAACATGAACGATCAGCTGGTACTTGGGATTATCTGCTGAATATTGCCACAGATTGAAGGACCGCACCTCTACAATAAGCCTTTGGCGTATGTTTTTTGACAGATTTAGAATGAAAATTTAGTTGTGCAGGCCTGCAGGTAATTTTGTTTATGGTGAATTAGTTGGATAAGTAGACACCGCCTGGCATAGCAACGGGGTCAATTAAAAGGAAAGCTAGAACTACATGAGCAAAACCCGATGTGGCCAAAACCGTAGCATCCGCGGCTCTCTTCTGGATCCTAAGATTGAGGTCCATTCTGGCTCATCCATTGTGGCACTGCGGCTTTTTACAGCAGGCCTCGGGAGCCCTTTCCTGCACAGACGGAGCTTAGCGCTGGAATTGTCATGACACGCACACTCGCTAAACCATTTGATCGCAAATTTCGACGCTCTGACAACTTAAATTTGTCAAGTCTCCGACAACCACATCGATCCTGTCAGAATACCGTAACCAGAAAAGGCGTGCTAAGGCGCTGGCTGACGGGGAGCACGGCAGTCCCGGCCTCGGCGCGGTAGGGCCCACGTTACTAGTGTACATTTTACGCCATGTCTTGTTCTATTCCCCGTCTGATTTACCCGATCTGAGCTATCGTGCCACCGACTCTCGTCACGTAAAATTGACTTAAGGGACTTAGTCAAAAGAGAGGCATGCAGGTCGATAAGGCCACTGCAGCAGAAGCACCCAGTCACAGACTCCGCTCGACATCCCGTAGTTAATCGAGTCTAGGGCAGAATGCGCAGTGAATCATCCTTGTAAATATCATCCAAGTGAATATGGTAGGCTGAACCGGGCCCATAGCGTCGGCAAAGGTGTTGTCAATAGCCCTGTCCTCCCACCGTGCCGCCCTATCTGTATCCATTACCTTGCAGGCAGGTTATCCATGCACAACATGTGACTTATTTTTCCTAACAACCTATGTCTCCCATTACCCTTTACCGGAAAGATCCTGGCTCGTACTAAAACTTCATCTTATTCTATACACCACGTTCGGTTCTCCAACCGACATCCAGTATGGTATACGATACGAGCAAGCCAAAATGGATAACCAGATTCTTCCAAAAGCCCGGAGCTTCAGATACGGGAATCGTGCCTAATGAGCGGACTTCTCTTCTCTCGTCACCGCAACACGAAGAATGGTCTGCTGGTGAGACCTTCGAGCGCGAAGATGGAACAGTTTCCAGTTTCCAACTCATCTTCCAAGAGCTTTGGGTTTTGCTCAAAGGCTCACTACCAGTCATATTGGCTTACGCTCTACAAAACTCTCTTCAGACAATCTCCGTTCTTATTGTTGGGCGCTTATCACCAGAAGCTCTGGCGACAGCTGCGTTTTCGTACATGTTTGCGATGGCTACCGGTTGGCTTATCGCACTTGGTGGGACCACAGCAATCGACACGCTAGCTTCTGCAAGTTTCACAGGAAGCAAGAATCGCTATGATCTTGGTATCATCCTCCAGCGATCCTTCATTGTCCTCCTACTATTCTACATTCCAGTTACTGCGATGTGGTTCTGCTCAGAGCCCTTATTCAGGGCTCTGGGTCAAGAAGAGTACATTGCCCGCGATTCAGCAAGGTTTCTTTCTGTCCTCGCCCCTGGAGGCATCGGTTACATTTTCTTCGAAGCTATGAAGAAGTACTTACAAGCTCAAGGTATACACATTTGATGGAGATGCGGAATTATTAGTTGACAGCTGCAGAAATTATGCGACCAGGAACTTATGTTCTTCTGATCACATCCCCATTGAGCGCTGGATTGAATTATTTATTCGTATACACGCTCGGAATGGGATTACTCGGCGCACCACTCGCTACCGGGTTAGCATACTGGGCGTCCTTCCTACTCCTGCTTGCATATGCACGTTTTGTAGATGGATGGGAGTGCTGGGGAGGCTGGGATCGTAGATGCCTTCAAAATATGTGGACATTTGCGCGCCTGGCATTCCTTGGAGTGATCCACGTTGGCACAGAATGGTGGGCATTTGAGATTGTCGCTCTTGTTGCCGGTAGGCTCGGGACGATACCACTGGCAGCTCAAAGTGTGATCATGACAACCGATCAAGTCATGAACACGATCCCATTCGGTGTTGGAGTAGCCACTTCTTCAAGAGTAGGCAATCTCCTAGGTGCGCGGAACGCAAAAGGTGCAGCTAGAGCAGCGAACACAGCAGCTGTTCTAAGCATGCTGCTTGGAGCTCTGGTGCTGGCCATACTCATGGGAGTAAAAGACTTTTACGCCAGGATTTTCAACGATGATATCGAAGTCATTAGGCTGACTGCCAAAGTCATGCCGTATGTTGCATTGTTTCAGATTGCAGATGGGCTCAATGGCAGCTGTGGAGGAGCACTGAGAGGAATGGGCAGGCAGCATGTAGGTGCCACTGTCAACATTGTGAGCTATTACTGCGGAGCCTTACCCCTGGGAATATGGCTGGCTTTTCATGGGTGGGGCTTGGGAGGGCTTTGGGTCGGCCAATGCATTGCTCTATATCTGGTGGGATTAGGAGAGTGGGCGATTGTTGCATGGAGCAACTGGGACTACCAAGTCCAGAAGGCGTTCGAAAGAATGGACTCGGGCGACAGGACTGAGTTGGGAGTGTCTGATGAGACAGGACTGATTGACCCCTACAATTGAGGATGCTCGGTATCTTCCATGCGTTCAGGATGCAACCAGATAGCCGAGCAAATCGAAGCGACGGTTTACCAGAGACGACATGCATCGGTTGTGAGATACATGTCTAAAGTGGCGTTAGCGCAGCATTAGCGCAGCATTAGTGTAGCATTAGCGTGAAGCCGTGTCAAGACCCGGCTCATGTACCTCATCTCACGTATTCTCAACCGTATGCTTTCCCCACGCTACAAATCTGCCGTTCCGTGACATAAGTAGGTACCTATCATGTAGGCAAGGGCCTCATCAGAGAACTATGGATCGTGTTGGGCGCATGCACAGGCTATCTTTGGCCGCACGCACGCTTCTTGACCGCCTCTCCGGCGAACAATCACATTGGCGAACGGTCCATCGAGGAAACATTCCGGGCCTAGCTTTTGACTGTAATCGATCCCAGCCTGTCGCGCTCCTCAAAGAGCTTGTCGAAGGCGAACATCGGTTGGCGAAACGTAAGAGTTGCATCGGAAGCTCACTGCCCGCAGAAGCCCTTGCAAGCAGGATCATGTTCCGCTTTAGATAAGACTAAGTGACAACACATTGAGTTTGGAGATTACGGCATTAGGTTTTCGTATTATTGGTTGTCTGCATACCTTGCCTCATCACAACGCCGTCATCGCACAGGACCGGGTGTGATTTGAGCTATTTGGTGATAGCTCAAGCATGCTTGCACTGGCCTATCTCTAAAGTATTAGATGAGCTATGTTACCGTAGAAGCCATCAAGGTACTTGTAGCCTCTAGAATAAGAGTCTGTTTTTTTTTCTTTCGAGGAATACCCAAGGATGAGCATCATCCACGAACTGCCCTTTACTGCGCAATACTTCGAAATGTGTAAAGTACTATGGTGGGAATCCACAAGATCTTTATCATACCGGGGTGTAGAGCTTCTTGACAGCTGCTAACCTGTTGAAGGCATTGTGCTACTACACTTGCTTACAACGTCATGGGCCGGGCAAGCTCTAAACTGTTTACCTAAAAATCGTTTACCTAACAGGAGCTCGTCAAGCTGATGGCTGATACTGAAGCCTGGACACTCTTGCAGCTATTTACATAGTTCCCCGCATCTCCATACATTTCGTTGGTCTCACGGTTTTTTGTCTTGCTCGCCATATTCAATTGCCGCAGCAATGAAGTTTTCTCAGGTTATCTTTAGCTTCGCGGCTACAGTAGCTGCTCATGGCGACCACGGCCATGACCAAGAGCCATTGGCTGGCCCACATCAAGGACTGTGGTACAATACTCTACCCGGTGATGGTGGTACTCAGGTCTGACCTCCAGTCATTTGATATTGGTATCAAACCATCAACTGAATTCAACAGGCAGATTCTGTTTTCTCGGGAATATCGACGTTCGGTCGTCTCCCATACTTCCCTTGCTTGTCCAGCCACCACGCAAAATATGATATCGCATTCATTGGTAGGCATATGTGTGGTGCAGGCCGAGTCACTACTGACAAGAAATATAGGTGCTCCCTTTGATACCGGTACTTCATATCGCCCAGGTGCTCGTTTTGGGCCCAGCGGCATCAGACAAGGTTCTCGCCGACTCAATCTCTAGTATGTCACCTTAAAGCAATCACATGCTTACTTTTCGCTCCTTGTGGGCATCAAGGCTCACGGAGGGTTGGATTTAGCGGCGGATACAATGTTCCACTCAAAGCGAACCCATTCAATTCCTGGGCGAAGGTGATCGATTGCGGTGATATCCCCGTCACCTCGTAAGTATCCATATTTCAAATATGAACTGTTTGATTATTGATGAAAATATAGATACGATAATGCGTTTGCGCTCCAGCAAATCGAAGAAGGTCATAACTTGTTGTTGAGCCGACCGCCACACACCGACGCTGATAAACCGGGCCCATCTAAAAAGGGTAAGACATTACCACGTCTTATCACTCTTGGCGGTGACCACACAATAACGCTCCCTCTGCTGCGCTCCATCAATCGGTAAGCAACTAGGATTGTCCCAGCTTAGGAGATGACACTGACCTTTGTTACCAGCGAGTATGGTCCAGTTAGCGTTATTCATTTTGACAGCCATCTGTAAGCTCTTTCTTATACACTCCACCTGTCATCAAAACTCACCAAATGTGCAGCGATACCTGGAAACCTAAGGTCTTTGGTGGCTCACCTAGTGAACAAGCCGCCATCAACCACGGCACTTACTTCTTCCATGCCTCGCAAGAAGGTCTCCTCGCTAATGACTCAAACATTCATGCTGGAATCCGCACGACGTTGTCCGGGCCCTCTGACTATGAGAATGATGGGTACTGTGGGTTTGAGATTGTTGAAGCGAGGGAGATTGACAAGATCGGCACTGATGGGATCATCCAGAAGATCAAAGAAAGAGTTGGAACTACGAAACCTGTGTACTTGAGCATTGATATCGATACCCTCGATCCAGCCTGTGAGCTTACACTACTTGAAAGAGGCGTGGGAAAAGTGCTGACCTAGTGAATAGTTGCACCAGCTACGGGCACTCCAGAAACAGGTGGCTGGACTACGCGCGAGCTCCGGACTATCATCAGAGGCCTCGAGGGAATCAATTTGATCGCTGCGGATATTGTTGAGGTTGCTCCAGCTTACGATACCAACGCCGAGCTAACTACCATGGCCGCTGCTGTATGTGATGCGAGTGATACGAGTGAGATAATGAGGACGATGCTGACCAATGCTAGGATGTTTTGTACGAAGTTATGACTTTGATGGTCAAAAAGGGCCCGTTGAGCGCCCTGGGCTCTGGCAAGCAAGAGACAACAGAGCTCTAGCTGTTGTAGCTTATCATTGGGCCACGAACGAGTCTCGCTGGCAATTGGTGGGAAAAGTTGGGGTCAATAGCGGTGGGTGGGAGAGAGGCGGTGATAGGTATTCGCTTTCTTTTAGCTTGAGCCATAGACAGGTAGTAGATAAGAGATTGAATTGTAAATAGGTGGAATATCGGAATATCGGAATGACCTGCCAAGTCGGTCATCGCTGACCAACCAGAGCGCGTGTTTTGGTAATGAGCCGGGAGTTGCCGTGGACGCAGATGACATAGCCGTATGCGAATTTGGTGTGACTAGTATTGGAACCTGGTCATCATCCTCAGCTATGAATGCTTTCTCCCTATAGACAATAAAACTTAGCGCGTCAGTTTTCTTGACGACCATGTCTCTTTTACGCACCACTAGCGCTTTCGTACGCGTACCTACCATAACCCAGCAAGCCGCCGCTTCTTGTCGCCACGCACGTTTGCAATGTATGCGGAGCTTCTCATCGTCAGTACGTTGTTGCCAATCGTCCAAGAGACAGATGCAGACTGGGACAGCATATCAACCGCCTTCACCCTATCTTGCGCCACCACCGAAAGACAGAACGAGTATAGGTCGAGTAGATGAAGAGGCACAGAAGAGCCAAGCAGCCCCCGCCAAACCGCTTCGACCGCGACGATACAACTTTGGGCCTCGGAAAGCGACTATCAAGCTCTCGCCTTCGGCGGTCGCACACCTAAGAGACCTGCTCAATCAGCCGGAGCCAAAGCTTATCCGGATAGGAACAAAGGCAAAGGGATGCTCTGGGTTGGCATACCACCTGGAATACGTCGATAAACCCTCGGCGCTGGACGAGCAGGTCGAGCAAGACGGAGTCAAGGTCTTGATTGATAACAAGGCACTGTTGAACATCATTGGGAGCGAAATGGACTGGCTGGAAGACAAACTGAACGAGCGCTTCATCTTCAGAAACCCCAACATTAGTGAGTAGAGGCATCATAGACGCACAAACGTCGGCTGACAGATTTAGCTGAGCAATGCGGCTGCGGTGAGTCATTCAACGTATCGTGATACCCTTAGAATTCTAGCATTATATGACAAGGCATATTTGGCGTTGGGTCTAGGCATAGCATTTTTACACTATATCACATCTTTCCAGGCTCGTAATCAAGCACCTTTACCTCGTGCACAACCTCTCCTGCAAACTTGATGTAGTCCTGATGTTCTGGGTCGTCATGTACATAGTAATCCCGGTCTTGGACGCTTTCAAACTCAACAACAAAGCCATGGGTAAAGGATCCCTGGTGAACTTCTGAGCTATTGTTCCTTCCACCCGACAGTGATTTGATATAGGGCTTCTGGGAGACTGGGTGGATGCATTTCTCATTCAAGGCGAGCATTCGCATGCATGCCTGCAAGGCGTGGTTAGCGAAGGTGGTGAAATGAAGCGGCCCGGTTGGCGAAGGGCATACTTCTTCGATCTGCTCTGGAGTCGATGTAGGCTTCCATTCGAACAGGACAATGTGAATGATTGCCATGGTGTGTATGTGGTTTATGTGGTCATGACTACGAGATACCTAGTCCCGAGGTGCCGGGTGTCGACTTGGACAGCCCGGCGTTTGGCCCGCCGCCCCTCGACCTCCAACATGGCAGAGCAGGTCGTCTACCTAATTATACGCTTCACGGCTTCGCTGCCAGATCTGCCGCTTTCCATCTCCAGCCCGGACACCACCACCACCCTTTGCCTGAAGCAGCTGGTTCGCCAGCATCTGCCGCCGCAACATGGACGGGCGCGTCTGCGATTGATCTATGCAGGCAAGGTGCTCGCCGACGCGCAGCCGCTGGCGACGTCGTTGCGGCTGTCGCCACGTGCATTGCGAGGCGACAGCTTCTACATCCACTGCTCGCTTGGCGATGTGCTGTCGGCAGAGGAGCTGGCTGGTGAAGAGACGCTCGCGCAAAGCACCCAGGCGGCGCTGCAGCAGCAGTATGCAGACACGCACGCCAGCAGCTCCACGGCGGCCCGGTCCCCAGCCCAGTCGCAGTCGCAGGCCCAAACACAGGCCCATCCGCAGGCCCAGGCTCAGGCACAAGCCCAGGGCTTCGACCGCCTCCTCGCATCCGGTTTCACGGCCCAGGAAGTCGCATCACTGCGCTCGCACTTCCAGACCAACCTCTCCTTCACCCACACACCCGACACCATGCCCTCGCCCGCCGAGATGCGCGTGCTGGAGGACCGGTGGCTTGACAGCACCGCTACCGACCCCTCGCCCGCGCTCACTGGCGACGGTGCCGACACGGGCTGGGGCGCAGGCTTTGCCGTCGAGGAGGGTGGCCTGGACGACATGCTGTGGGGTTACATGACGGGCTTCTTTTGGCCCTTGGGCGCCCTGGTCTGGGGTTTTAGAGAGGAAGGCGTATGGAGCAGGAGAAGGCAGTTGGCCGTGTTCATGGGAGTCTTGATCAATACCATCTTTGGCTTCATGAGATGGAGTTCGTGAAGAAACGGTTGCATCGATACGTCATTGGTCATTGTTGCAATCACACCACACGCTAAACTCGCTTTTCCCCTTCACCAGACCGTCAACCACACCCGTCCAACACTTTACGTACAAACATCCACTCCCAATGCAACACCACCATCCAGCACTTTCCACTCCAAACATAACCATGTTGCCAAGCGGTCTCGCTACACTGCTGTGATGCGGCTACATGCGGGCAGCCGCATCGGCACGTGGTTGGCCCACGGCCATGGCACACCCAATAGCAAATTTTCATTGGGCCATGCCGTTAAGTGTTAGAAGACTGCCGTTGGAGGATATGTCAAAAATTCTCTTTCACGACTGGCGTATACGTGCACTGCATCCGTCGGGAAAGGGTTGACAAGCCCCAGGGCGCAAACTCGACTTGTCCGAAGGGCGTGAGTTTTCCATAGCTAAAACATGGAAGAATCCACAGTGCACGGACCCCGGCTGACAAAATATTGTGGGTTTGTCAGCTGTTCCGCCGTGTGATTGGGTGGGCTGAGCATACCCGTGTCATAGGTTGGGTGACGTTGAATACTGGTGGACATGCGCAAGGCGTGTGCAAGGCGTGTTGAATAAAAATTTCATGACTGATGGGGTCGTTGGTGTAGCAGCCATGTTTAGTGGGTGTCATAGGACATGATGGAAGCAAAGAGCTTAAAGTATATAAGGACGGGCCAGCCTACAGGATGCAAAGACCTCACCAGCAAGCACATCTTCGAACAAGGCATCGACTCTCAAGACAAACAATCCTCTTCACGCTATATCAACATCAACTACACCCACAATGCCATCCAACTTCTTCTCTACTATTGCCGCCCACGCAAAGGCACACCACGACAGCCTTAACGCCGCATACCAGGCCACCTACTCTCCACAAGTCTCTCCTTCTTCCACACCTTCTACATCCCGCAAGTCATCCACCACATCAGTCGAAGCCCAATCCGACCGCAACATCACCAGGGCGTGGAAGGCCATCAAGCAACACCACCACGACATGAATGAAGCCTACTCCATCTTCTACTCTCCGGGCATTGCTACCCCAGCATCTTCGCGCTCCAATTCCGTTGTCGCAAAGCCAAAAGCCAGCTTTGAGGCCGAGCGTGTGCGCCATGAGACAGAGTCCCAGGCCCCAAGGAACTACCAGAAGATGTGGACTTCCATCAAAAACAAGACCGTTGAGCATCACCGCAGCGTAAACTCTGCTAGTGCGGCCGTGTATGGCGCGTAAGCAAACCGATTGAGGACAAGGAGCGACAATTACTTTTTCGGATGCGGAGTTTGGGATCGGTTACGCGGCGGTGTCCTCGTCGAATTTTGTTTGTGAAAAGCGCAAGATACCACTTTGCAGCATCTTTGGGTTGAGACTTTGCACTTGCAATAAGTCGGATGAAACAATAGCTACAATAGTTTTAATGTAATCATGATTGAAAACAAGGTTTGGCTTACCATGTGATTTGATAATATGATAAAATATATATCTGGAACTCTTTCGGACAGGTTCATTTCTGGTCTTGATGTTCAGGAAGCCTGAGCTTGTGGGCTTCCCCACTGTTAGCAATTTGGCCAAGTAGGATAAAATCTCAGTCATAATATTCCATAATTGCGGCATCACTCCTCGTGATCATACATCAATATCTTGATATCAAGACTAAAGTCGTTCTATTAGCGGTACTTTCTTCCCTGGTTTCATCTTGCTTGACCCATCCACAACTGGTATCGAAATCTGATTGCTCGTGCTGTCTCTCACTTGCACCATGTTCCTCTGATTTGACTTCCATTTTGGTCGCGCTCCATTAGTTGCCCTCCCCACGCCCTTTTCTCGCCATACCTTTGGCGGCTTAACACCCATCTCCACCAAGTTTGTCCATATTCGTTCGCCTCTTTTTTCCCATCTTTGCAACCGTGCTTCGTGCTCTTCATCCGAAGGTCGCCACTTGCCCTTCAGAATTCGTCGTATGGCTTCGGGAGCCACTTTGAAGTGTTTTGCGAGAACGGGTGTTGTGAATATCTCGGGTTGGGTGCTGTTGAGGTGTCGTATGCCGTCCATTGTGTCGGGCGAGAGTTTCTTGCGCGGATTCCAGGATTCTCCTCCAAGCTTTTCTTTTAGAGCTGCTTTCTGGACTTGCCATGACAGGCGCTCATTCTTGCTCACGAACCCATTTCCTTCAGCGATACCCTCAATTGTCGGCTTCGGTGGTTGTAAGTTTGCTTCTTCAAATCTGAGCATTCGACGAGCAGTTGAGATGGAACGGGATGGTTGCGCTATGTTTGATGCCCCACGACGTTGGACGACTACGGAATTGGCATCTGCCAATGATCGAATGAATAGACTTAATGTAATTCGGGTGCAATTGCGACAAGCCATAACTGTCGGCGTGTTTATGTATGGTGAACATGGTGTTGCTCGCATCGATACTGACTTGGAAAAAATCTACGCACGGGCACCCAACGCTAACTAGCCCTGGCTGCGACGAGCGCATGCGCCATAATTCTCTATAATTAACACGTGATCGATTCGTCCTTACTGACACTAAAGTCATGTCTAATCTTTCAACACTAAATGGCTCGGTATCTACAGCATATCTATTAGCTAACATCAAAATTTTAATTATCATATTCATACAGGCTTCGGCACAGCGTCTCACTCCTTTTCTGGTCAGCCCAGCTATGCGATCATACCCGATGACGTCGAGCAGTAGAGTCAGTGTCTCTAAACGACGGTTTTATAGTTACCACAAGCAAACAATACTAGAAAAGTGTCACTTCATGCTCTAGCCGCATGTAGTCAGGAAGATGTCATGCCGAGTGCGACAAAGTGGAGGTCGATCGTTCTCCAAACTAGCGCCTCGGTATCATATGACGGTATTTTGCTACTTCCTAATGTTATAACTATCCATTTACTTACTTTCTCCTTCCCTTTTTCAAAAATTTCCGCTATAGAAAGTTATATCAATCTATTCTAAACATTTTGATATATCATGGCTTGGCCTAACCCATTTCGCAGCCGCACGAAAAACACCAGGGCGTAAGTCCCGACCTAAGCAGTAGTAGGATCGTATCTGCTAACACAGAGCAGTTGCTGGGGCTACGAATTCGAATGGACCGAACATCACTTTACTTCCGAGCAAGTTGAACGCCTAAAACGATCTTACGATGTTTTGGCCGAGGAATGCCTGGACATACTCAATGGTATTTCGCCACCGCACAACAATGCGTTACCGCGGAGCAATGTCAATCAGCCTGAATCTTCTTCAGCTTTAGGCAGTCGGGAACGAAAGAACGAAATCATACTGGCACCACAGCGTGACCTTTATGCACTGTTAAAGGAGCATCATTTGTCCGACCCTAAACTTGAGCAGATGTGGCAAGAAGCTACTACTATCCCAGATTGGGTGGACTGGGATCAAATTCAAAGGGGACAAGATGTCTTTTATCGATATGTTGGACCAGCTCTTACTGGCCTGACATTTCAGTCATTGTTGGGTGGTATGGGGGCGGCACGAGTCGTAGAAACCCTAGCAAGGACTGGTGGCTTCAGTACCAAGGTCGCCCGACGAAGATTGTTTGAGACCACACAGCATATATTGCAGTGTACAAGAAGCTTGGAAGGTATACAGCCAGGTGGAGAGGGTCATGCCTCGTCAGTACGAGTTCGTTTACTGCACGCTGCGGTCCGTCAACGTATCATTAAGCTGGCGCAACAAAGGCCTAGTTACTTTAACTTGAAGGAATGGGGTATACCCGTAAATGACCTTGATCAAATTGCAACAATTGGCACCTTCTCGTCGTCCCTGATATGGTTCAGCTTTCCCCGGCAAGGGATCTTTCTGAGCAACCAGGAGGCCGATGATTACATTGCTCTATGGCGCTACATCGCATATCTTCTCGGAACTCCCGATGAATGCTTTTCAACGCGGTCAAAGGCAAAGGCAGCCTTGGAGACTCTATTCTATACTGAAGTGGATCCATCAGATATGTCCAAGACAATGGCTAATAACATTATCTTCGCTCTCAAGGAAGAACCTCCAACATACGTATCCGCAGATATGCTGACCGCTAGTACACGATGGTTGAACGGCAATGCGCTTTCCGACAGACTAGGGCTCAAAAGAGTATCGTTGTACTACTGGTCTTTAATGGCTGGCCAATGCCTTTTCTTCATGTTTTACTGCTATTTTTATCGAGCCTTTCCTTCTCTGGACCAGGCTCATATAAAAAGATCCAAGAAGATTGTTTGGGACGCTATTATCAAAGCGAAATGGGGTCTTGGTGGTATGGAGACTACGTTTGATTTCAAATATGTGCCGCAATATGATACACTGACGAATTTGGGCGACATTGGGGAGAGGAAGTTGAACAATTCAAGCTTGGAGATGAGGAACTTGAAAAGTTTGGCGGTTTTCATCGGCACAGCCGGTGTGAGCACATTGGTATCGCTGAAGGCGGCTTCGCATGTTCTGAGCCGGCTGTGGTAAGTATATTGGCATTCCTGTAGTTCATGGAGAATGTAGTGAAATGAATAGGTTGATTCCTATGGTTAGTGCCCGACTTTCATAAACAGCCGGAAATAGGTAATTCTATTTGACTACTTTGAAATGCATCAACGCAGTAGTGACATGTGCCTTCTACGTCTAGTTGAGGTCAGTTAAAAAAAAGGCTTAAAATACCTGGGCTTCATCAGAATTGAAGGAACTATCAATGCATGAATACAGTTTTGACAGTAACATAAGGTGGAGGTGAACGTTACTTCTTTCACCTCTTTCGGTAGCTTGCAAACACCGAACATCACTGGTGCTCTCACCTGGGCGTAACGTCGACTTTGACAACACTACACCACAGCAAATTTGCCGCTCTTCCCAGCCCTAGCCTCAACATACCTCCCAATAGGTCCATATTACGACTGCTTCTAAACTATATCTCGACTCTGGGAAGCCCTCGACATACCCTGAGTCGCGCAATTCGTCCTAAACATATGGTTGTTTAGCTAGCCTATCATGGCTTCATTGAGAGCGGAAACCCCATTAAGCATGACCTTAGGGAAGTCCGTGTGTCCTCTTGCCAACGACTTGCAAGAGGGTGTATGTGGTTGTTCAGAATTCTGGAAGTCCGGGAACGCGCAAGATTTTACACCACTAAGCGTAACTCATACGGCCATAGGCAAAGGCGATGGTTCATCAAGTCCAACTCCATCGAGTCCACCACGCGAGATCTGCTTCTTCTGGTATCATGGCAATTGTCGTCGCGGCGAACAGTGCAACCTTGCCCACATGGTCCATCCGGCCTGGCCTCTGAATCCACCGCCTGGCTTTGTGCACTTTGGACTTTGCAAATTACCGCTTTGTCCTTTGCGATACGACCTGGCTACTCAGAGCGAACGGAAAGAAGACTGTGGATCCAGCAGTCTGCCTTTACTGCCAGAGTAAGCAATATTAGCGCTTCACTACCAGTTATAAGCCAGAAGACTAACTTTTTTAATAAGTATTGAGAATGTCGACAAGAACTACGAGAAAGAGAATATGGTGACCTCGCTTGCTCCCGACGCTTGTTCTCTTTCCAAGCCTACTACGGAAGTTCTGAAATCAAATTTCGAGTCTACTCTACTGCCTTTAACTAACAGCATGGACTATATCGATGTCTCTAAGTATGCACCTCCACTATCGTTCTTAGCCCCAAAAAACAAGACTGTGCTGTCACTCAGCCACTCGGGTACTCTGGCAAGGCGCAAGAACAGTACGAGCAAGGGCCTCAGCAACCCCCCATATCTTGCTGCTCTTTCAGCAAATCCCTCACTTGTGTCGGATAGGGAAGAGCGTAGGGCACACGTTAGCAGCTCGCATGATCCGCTTGCTCTTGCCCCTAAAGGACCTCGCGTATCCAGCAATTGTGCTCCGGTATGCTTTTACTGGTATCACAAAGGCTATTGTATCCCGAAAAGCAAAGTGAACTCAACGAGTAATTGCACTTATACACACAACCTAGACAGTCCTCATGCGACAGTAGCCTTACCGCCAAACATCTCCAGCCATAACCGAACTTGCATACTGCCGCTTTGTCCTGCTCGCATAAATCAAACTAACCGCAGCACTAGCAATGTCAAAAACGAACCGTCAACGCCACCAAAACGTGGTACACTCCCCATAACTCCAGCTTATGAGTATCCAGTGAGCGGCAGGGTTACGTCAACGCACCAGCTCGCCACAAGACCCAGGTCCAGCCATACCCGGAATATTCAAGAATCTCCTAGAATCACTGTAGGTGGGATAGAGCAGAAAAAAGTGAAAAACGAACTTGGTGATGAATGGCAAGCCGAGGACATGATCAACTCAGATTCTGCCAATAAAAAGCTGCATAGGAGAAACGAAGCATATAGAGCAAGGAGACAGAGGAAAAAGAGGAACAGGAAGTTGGCATTGAAACAGAAAGACAATGCATCTGAAAAGCTCATAGCAGGCAGCCGTCTCAAGCCAGCTAAACAACTCTCGGTTATAGGACAAGAACCTAGATCAAAGAGCCGCTACGTACAGAACTTGTTTAAGACCGATACGAATGACGGAGGAAGGATAGATTTATTTGATCCTGAAGCTGAAGTATGCAGTGGGTCGTCCCAATCGATCACCAGTTTGCCAGACCGTGCTGCTCCAGTGGATGCACGAGTGGAGATGGAGGGTAGACATCAGCGGGGCGAGGAAGCAACGGACATGATTCATTCAATGGAGCTGGATTCGGGTCCGAGTTGTCGGCGCCCATTCACGACGCTCCGATCTACTTTAGGTGTGACAGAAAAGCTGCCCACACGAGAAGCTCGCCTAGACTGGGATACAGATCTTGTTCGCCGACTGTTCGGTGAGATCGAGTAATCCATTACTGTCGGTAGGAGGTAATATTGAGGGGAAATTGATAGTTGTCAAAAAAAGCACGCTCGCAAAAGAGTTTGCATAGCGTGGCCATGAGGTTAATTCTAAGTATGTGCAATGTAAAGGGTATAATCATGTGGGGAGACTGCCAATTCTACGGGAACAGTTCACCAAACATATGGCTAAATATATTAGCTATACAAATGGGAACGGTGGAATGAAAATGGCTGACCTTGTTTTCCCATGTCCAAAATGTACCACTGTGTTGTATACCTTTGCTCTTTATTACTTCAATCATTTTAGTGACAGACTCTTCTGGGGTGATGATACCCTGTACTTCCCAGGATAGCTGAACGTTGGCCATATCTGTTGCAACTTCTCCCGGATGCATGGCTAGAATGATAGTATCATCATCTTTCCTTTTTAGTTCGGCGGCTAGATGCCTGACGGCCATATTCAAAGCAGCTTTGGAGGCAGCATAGGCCGCGAATCCATCCTCCATCTCGCGGAAGTTACCTTGAGATCCAGAGTCACTGGACATGAAAACAATGGTACCAATAGGAATATTGGTTTGCAGTAGCTTGTTGGCAGTGATGATAGGGCCAATAGTGTTTGTATGCAGGTGAAAAGCAAACTCGTCGAAGGAACTGTGGAGAAATGATAAGCACAGATTCAGCCAAGTGCACGGAGGATGCACGCCCTAGCCAGAATCAGTAAGATTGGGACGAGGGGAAGACATACAGTTCGCTGGCTCTCTGCAAGGGTTAGTAGGGTTTCTATAGTTAATCTGCATAGACGTTTGAAGGTTGACGTACGTTTGGATATCGCAATACTCCAGCATTGAGCACGACATAGTCGATTTTAAGGTTGGGTATCATGGCTATCTGGGCGACGAATTTCTGCTTGGGGGTTAGGGATAGTGGAGGTTGGAATGGCCAGGGCGCAGACATACCTCTATGCTTTGCTCAGATAGGACATCACAAGTGTACATCTGGCAGCGCCCATGGTCGCTACCGGCCTGCCCCCACAGCTGGGATGCATGGGCGGCAAACGGTTCGCGCACGGTAGCGATGATGCGCTCGCCCTTGGCCAGTAGCTGGCGAACGAATTCCAGACCAATGCCTCTGCTTGCGCCTAGGATAAGCCATGTGGCGTAATTCTCGTCGGCATACAAGACGCTGGGTATTAGATTCATCCGGGCTAGTACTGGGGTTGATGTAGGATGAGAGAAAGGAAGGAAATGCTAAAATCAAGCCAGTGACCCCTCAGCCTAGCCGGCAAGCCTGGTAGGTTTGGCAAGTCACGTGTGAAGCTTGAACGCATCACCCTCGGCACCTAGCAGGATTTGTGTAGAGCGCGGCGAGTCCCGGTTTTGCCCGGCGGCGAGCCCGTCTGACTTTCGCGCGGCCTGTGATTGGCGGGCCTGTGTCGGTGAGGTCCTGATCTCATCACGGCTAGCGCCAAGACCTCTGCCTTTTTCTTGCTCTACTTTTGCCAGTTTTCTTCTTTTCACAACTTACCACCACACATACACCACAGCCACGCCAGCCATTACCACTACCTTCTCATCGCTACTCCCCCACCACCCATTCGCCCCACTCTCTTCTCCAACTCTCTCCTCTAATCCTCACTATGGGTTTTGAAGCTGGTACGTTTTCTAGGACAGCCGCGGACGTCATCGAGCTCGCTGCTCATTAAGCAAGCGCAAGTTGGCAACGCCTGTTCTTGCCAAAAGGACTGCGTCCTCAGACGCATTGCGCCCTCTCTCTTGTCCTGTGGAGCAATTGGCGCAACGTGTCAGCTCTGCGACAAAAGGGTGGTCACATCCGCGGCTCGCGCACATGGATGTAATCACAGCTGACGCATCGAAACAGGCGACGCCAAGAAGGGTGCCAACCTCTTCAAGGTACCACTTGACCACCCTCCACACCCAGGCCCAGCCATGCTAATAGCCTGCAGACACGATGTGCTCAGTGCCATACCCTGAAGGAGGGCGAGGGCAACAAGATCGGCCCCAACCTACACGGCCTCTTCGGCCGCAAGAGCGGTCAGGTTGAGGGTTTCTCCTACACCGACGCCAATAAGCAAAAGGGCGTTACCTGGGACGACAACAGCTTGGTACCGACCTTTTCCCCAGAGCAACACTCACAATGGAACGTATACTGATAGAAGAACAGTTTGAGTACCTTGAAAACCCAAAGAAGTACATTCCTGGCACTAAGATGGCCTTTGGCGGACTCAAGAAACCCAAGGACCGAAATGACCTGATCACCTTCCTCCAGGAGGAGACCAAATAAGCAGCTCGCTACCGAAGCGCTTTCTCTAATGCCCTCGACATACCACGATCCTCCCTCAACCTCCCTTTCTCATGTTGTTCCGATTGTACCAATACCGATAGACGTACGATTGCGGCGAAGAGGCGCGCTTGTCAGGCGCCGTCGTCTTGTGTAGATTATGTTTGGCGTATGATGCTAGGTGCATTTTCGACATTTGGTGTAGCATAGAGCCGGACTGGAATCTTAGCATCACTCAAATAAACCAATCTCCTGCTCCAATGTTCCCCAAGTGTGTTTTGTGTAGCCAATGAGGCGGCGTGCAAATTTTCTGACAGGCATCTGGACTGTGATGTCAGCACGCGAGCATGCATCTCGGGCCTGTGGAAGCGGCGGACAGGGACAAGCGCTGCTGGGCCTAGCCGAGGATCATGTGGCTGAAGCTTGCCCTGCACGATAACGACTACGCATAACGATTATCATCCGATATGTGAAGTCAATTGTAAAGTGCAACGTGCAAGCTCGAGCATTACGCATTCACTCGCACTGCAGCATCCCAATTGGTGCTGCCCTTCCTTACCTCGGTCTACTGCACCGGCCAGCGACCTAGCGTCATCGCAGGTATAGCAGCAGGCGGGGCGGGATATTCATCCACCACATCCTCATCTTGGCGACTACGCAGTAAGAGAGGCCTCACGGCCTTGGGCAATTGGCATCATGTCGTGGAAGCGCACGGAGAGGCTGATGGAGACAATCAAGCACTACAGCAACTTCCCCGCCACGGGTGTGTATATCCCAACTGCTGTGTCATGCCCTTAGTAACCACGGCCAGGTGTCTCGCTGAGACAGATGGTGCAGTTTGGCGAGAAGCCGTCAACTGGCACTCTCTTCCGCGCCTCCCAGTTCCTGTCCGAGGAGCTGCCCATCCGGCTCGCACACCGCGTCCAGGAACTCAATGACCTCCCTGATGGTCTCAACGAGATGCCGTCTATCTGCCGCGTGCGCGACTGGTATGCCCAGTCGTTTGAAGAGCTCGTCCAGCTGCCCCGCCCCAACCTATCCTCAGAGATCCGCGAGCGGCTGTTGAAGCCGTCCAAACGCAACGGCAAAGACCAGGCGCTGATGGGCAAGGCTACGCAGAACCCCAGCATCAAGCAGGGCCAGTATCGCTCTGCGCCTGAAAGCCCCGCCACCGCCGCCGGCAGCAGAGAAGCCAAGGGCGCCACGTCCAGCCGGCGATACTACGCCGCCGCCGACGATGGCCAGGACTGGCCGCCAGAGCTCGGGGCGTACAACACAAAGTTTGCAGATACGCTCGAGAAGATCAAGCGGCGGCATGACAGTGTCGTCACTACCGTCGCCCAGGGCATCTTAGAGTGGAAGCGCAAGCGACAACGCATGCAGATCGGCCACAACATCCAAGCCTTCCTCGACCGCTTCTACATGTCCCGCATCGGCATCCGCATGCTCATCGGCCAGCACATTGCCCTGACCGACCAGCGCGCGCGT
Source organism: Ophiosphaerella korrae (assembly GCA_028456385.1). Classification (NCBI taxonomy): domain Eukaryota; kingdom Fungi; phylum Ascomycota; class Dothideomycetes; order Pleosporales; family Phaeosphaeriaceae; genus Ophiosphaerella; species Ophiosphaerella korrae. Next base: position 164,454 of record JALNQF010000038.1, on the reverse strand, counting down.
TCCGACCCCAACTATGTCGGTATCATCTGCACAAAGACAAATGTCCGCGAGCTCGCCCAGGAGGCCATTGAAAACGCTCGCTTCGTCTGCGAGGACCACTACGGCCTGTTTGAGGCCCCCAACGTCCAGCTTGTGTGCAACAACGACATCAGCTTCATGTACGTCCCCGGCCACTTGTCACACATGCTTTTCGAGACACTCAAGAACTCGCTGCGTGCCGTCGTCGAACGCCACGGACAGGACAAAGAAGACTTCCCCGTCACCAAGGTCATTGTGGCTGAAGGAAAAGAAGACATCACCATCAAGATCTCAGACGAGGGAGGAGGCATCCCTCGGTCGTCCATACCCCTTGTATGGACATACATGTACACCACCGTTGACCAAACACCACGCTTGGACCCAGACTTCAACAAGAGCGACTTCAAAGCCCCAATGGCTGGCTTTGGATATGGCTTACCCATCTCGAGGCTGTACGCAAGGTATTTTGGTGGTGATTTGAAGCTCATCAGCATGGAAGGGTATGTCCTCGCTCCTATTCCCCAACCCCCAACCCCCAAACCAGACTAACCCGTTCCACCAGTTACGGTACTGATGTCTACCTGCACCTCAACCGCCTCTCGTCGTCATCGGAACCCCTCCAATAGCAACTACCCGTCATGAGGGATGGATGGACATCAAGCGAATTGATTCGATCTAATTCTCGAGGAGTGGCGCATAGTACTGGAAGGTATGGGCCGTCGCAGCCTACGAGCGTGCTAGCCATCAAGGCTATGAAGCTCAAGCTCTCTGGTCAGATCAGCAGGGAGGTGAGCGAGCGCCGACAGGTTGGAGATGCAGAGGAGATGTTTGCGAACAAAGGGGGTGAAAAGCCGTGGTGGAGAAATGTGGGCATGGACGAAGGCGTATGAAACATGTGCTTCTTGTACATATACGCAATGGTATGTTGTGAGTTGATGGATCGGCTAAACGCATCGAGGGATTGATTTATCTAATCGACTTTTGACGTGTGATAAAACACACTGTAACGGACATTGCTCTTCGTAATTCATATCCATAATTCATGTCATCGTGACCATTATATCGCCGCTATCTCTCCACCCTAACCCAAACTAGCCCTCTTGTTTCCTCTCTCTCTCCTTTCCTTTCGCACTTCTTGGACTCGACAAAATTGCACCCATATCCTGCCTTTCAATTTCCCACTCCTCCTGCCACACCACATCCCTATCATTCTCCTCGATCCCAAGCACAATGTTCTGGAAATGCATCCGCGTCTGCGGTACACTCTGTGCCAAGTTCAGCAACATGACGGCGACTGATAGTGATTGGGAAGGACAATCATACTTCATTGCGGGCATTGCTCCACCATATCAACATTTCAGCGCTTTCCAGTATCCGCGTCGCCTCCTCTCTTCTCTGTCGCACTTCATAGCTCTCGGGCTCACACTCTCCTTTCTTTGGTGGTACACCAGCGCCTCTGTATTCTTTGTTCCTTGCCTGCGAATCGCGTTGTGCAGCAGAGAACTGGTCGGGCGTTTGGCGCGGAAGCGAAGTTGGGGAATTGAGCACCGTGTTGAGGTATGCGGTCGTGTTGTTTGGATTGGGCGGAGGGGGCATGTTTGGCTTGGCTTGGCTTGGCTTAGCTTGGATAGAATAGGATTACGAGAGTTGGCACGGCATCGTGGGTGGCGTTGGGTGTGTTGTGCAGTTTGGTTGTGTGACAATGGAAGTGACATGTCCGCGGATAATACTCAGATTGGAAGGTGGGAACTAACTTGGATGATGGCTATCAACAGACTCCATAGGGCATCGTTCTGCCTGCTGGCCCAACAAGAAGTTCTAGTCACGGGCTGCGTTCGCCATTGTTAACTTGATAAACTACTTCGTGCGTTCATGGTAATTTTTCTTTCTTTCCTCAACATATACACTAATTCTAAAAGCCACACATCTAGTCATCCATCATCTTTCAAAAGATGATAATCAGGGTAGAGAAGTGGAGAATCATGCCAGTCTAAACCCATATGCCCGGAACCTGCGCCTTTTTGACACTCTCCTTCGTCCAACTTAGAGCAATACCCAGTGACTATTGCACACCCAATACCCCGTCGTACTCCATCCTGCCAGTAGAGCCACACCGTGCCTGGCGATAATTGCTCCATGTTTTTCTATTTACCGGGGTGTGCTTCGCAGTCCTGCATACCAGCTGCTGTATAGTCTCAGGCTAATGGCTCCCGTTCGTCTGCTGATGCTCAGCTTTACTGCCCTTACCTCGCCACGTGCTGACCGCAGGTATGTCGGCCTTCAATCTCTCTTCCTGTGTCGAGTATGCTTTCGGTGTCAACTTTATCAAAGTGTGTAGAGGCACCTCCATCCACGGGCTTTGCTCTTGCGGAACGTTCATGAAATAGGCGTAGATGCACCTCAAGATGGCCTGATGCGTGACAATCAAAATGTTTTCGCTGCGTTCAATCTCCATTATGATGGGTTCAAGTCGGATGACAACGTCGCGATATGATTCGCCACCTAAGTAGCGATAGTTGTATTTGTCTTCGTCGCGCTGCGCAAAATCTTCAGGGTACTTTTGCTCAATCTGAGCGTAGGTCAAGCCATCACAGACACCAGAATCGAGCTCGTCGAGTGCTTTCCACTCCAGCTTTTCAAAGGAAAGAAAACGGGCGGTTTGAATTGTTCGCTTCAAAGTGGAGGTCCAGACGGTGAGTTTGCGCCCGTCTCCCACTGATTTGGCTACAAGGCCGGGAAGTGCGTGGGCATAGGCATCACCCCTTTCGGATAGATCCGCATCTCCTCCTATTTGACCCGACAAGTTGTATCGCGATTCGCCATGCTGCTAGCGTTAGCACTATAACTCATTCATAAGTAGACACTTACTCGTGAGAGCCAAATTGAGCGCGGCTTGATATGTAGGTTCATCAGATAGTATACCACCCGGCTTTGAAGATAGTCTTGGATCTGATTGATGATAACTTGCTTGCCCACATCAATCAGCTTGACATAGGTCAAGTCGCGCTCGTCCTCATCAATCGTTTGGTACACCTTTTCGTAATTGCGTATCCGGTTCCGAAAGTCTGCTGCAGCCTCCTCTGGGTCTTGCCCCACATAGTCCGGTGACGTCGTTTTTACCTCCAAGATGTTGCTCATAATAAGCTCCTCGTCATCGCATTTTGATTCAACGTACAACGTCTCGATGTTTTCTGCGGAGCAGCGTTCTTGTATCCACCTCCGCCGGCTCTTGGTTGAATTTGTAGCGTCAAGTATCGCAATCAATCCTCTACCTTCGGCAAACCACTTGCACATATCATTCACAGCTGCTTCGGCGGCAGCCTTCCGTAGGCGTTCTCCCTCCGGGTTTGACGTGTCAAAGAATTCGGCGGATGGGTTGGGAGTTGCGGTACGGCGGTATTGGCCGACATTGAATGTCTTCGCCTTGATCGACAGCCAATGCAAGTAACGAACGACTATAAGAAATGACATCAGTATTGGTGAGAAGCTGCAACAGATGATTCCTTGCCTTTTTGCGCAATCAAACTCTTGCCTCGCGCAGGCAAGCCCACCATAACGACGCATATTCGTGTGTCTTCGGCCTGCACACCAGCTCCGTTAGTCTTTCTGCTTGGCTTTACAAGGTCGCCCGTAGGCACTTTACGCATTTGCGGCGCATAGAAGCCATTGGTCTCCGATTCTGTCATGTTGGGCGGGGCGAAGAGGCCAGCTGCCTCCTTAGGCGATCCAGAAAAGACGCAGAAGAGACGCGGCGAAAGGCAGAGTTGTGAAAAGTAATATCGCTCGGCTGTCAGCTGGACCCTTTCCGAGGTGCAGCGATAGTATGCGGCTTTTAATCAATGGCACAAGCAGGAAGGAAGCTAGGGCCCAATCAAAGCCCCAGAACGGAAAGGATCTAGAGAGCTTCACTAAATCGAGGCGACTGCTGTGTGGATCTGGGGTGCAGTGTTGCAGCGGAGTCGTGAACTTGGCTCGGCATTCGAGAAGCGAGAGGAGATGAAGCTGGAGGGATTGACAGTTCCCCGCATTAGAACCGCGTGCTTCTTTTTCACAAGCGATCGGGCTGCGGGTCCATACCAAGGATTCAGGGAAGCGATTGCACCAGTCGAATGTTGATTCGATCACCAAGAACTAGTGGGCGTTGAATTGTTCCACTCGGCTGACGTGGGTGGTGCAGGCAGCTGAAAGTACCGTCGGATACGTTTTGGTTCCTGAGAGCCGCAACAAAGATGACAGGGCAGCCGGGAGCTTGATCGTGTGCCATCACGTCCCTCGCCATGACGACACTCATGGGTGCTCTAGCACTGAGCATAGGCAGTCTGGTTTGCGGGACTTGGCTTCAGCTCCCTTGAGCCGCCGAATGCCGGAATGCGCCGCTACAATGAAGCCCAGGGGAATTCGAAGTTGCGCCAGCGGTCGTGCTCGACGACGAGAATTGAATTGACAGAGAAATGAGAATCACTTACCGTGGAAATAGAGTAGGTCCGGCTGTGACCTTTGGTGTCCGCCATGCTTTCTTTTTGCATCGCGCCAGAGACTGCTAGATATCTTTTGTTGGGTGGAGCAGCAACGAGGCTGGTCGGCCAGATGATCTGGTAGACGGCGAGACTGATGGTATTGCCTGCGAGATGGAGAGTAGAAAGCAGCGTTTGCTCACGTCAGTTTGAGCAGCGCAGTAGCAATTCAATTACCCACGTCGTTAGTACCTGCCCGCGCAGGCCGCTACTACTTAGATTAGCTTATCTATCAGCAAGTTCCATATCGGAAAAAAAGACCTTTGCACACCGCCACCTTTGGCGCAACTTGCAACAGGACTTGCACTATTCACCGTAAGGCTGTCAGATTTGTCTCAGGGGCTGGATTATATATCACTGTTCTAAAGTACAGATTTTTCCTAGCCTGGAGCGTTTTATGTGTACTTGAGATGGGCCATCGCCTCTTTACCAGGTGCCCATAGACATGGCCAACTCATCATTACACATACAATTTACGCTGAAATAAGCAATATTAGAAATACGGGTATCTAGTAATGCTGAAGAAAGTTCCTACTCTTACAAATCATGCTATGTAACATATCAATCAAGCGGCCGTAATATAGTGGGAGATAGCACACGTCAACCTGATTAGGCGTGTAGTTTGGCCATCCCGTTTACTCGGAGGCTATCGTCGACTCCGCTCATCAGAGAAAGAAGCGTGGCGCTTGCATCGAGCCTGCGTTTCAAGGCCGCCGCTGTGCGCTCTTGTCCTCTGCTACCAATACCTTCCTCTACCCATTTGATCTTGTTGATCATGAAGCTCAGGCCTTCGTGTGCTTTACCCTTCTTGCTGGAAATTCCATACTCAATCGTGCTAATATACTCTTGGAGCTGCGGAAGGATGAGAATCTCGATTTGCAAATCCATATCGGCTGGTGGAGTTACTGGAGCGGCGGGTGTTTTTGTCAGTATAGCTTCGGCGTCAGCAGGGTCGTTGGGTGCCGTAATGCGAGGATCAAGCATATTGACATCTACTGTGTCATCCCACTCTCCTCGAATCCAGCCAGAATGTATTGCGGCGGCGATGGGATCTGAGTCGTCGCGATATATACGTGCTCCCCAAAGGTGCCGTTCCAGGACGATATGCTGTCGTTGTCGTGGCCTCAAGAAGAACCTAGGCACCCTAACAGTAAATGTACAATTAATTGGGTTAGACTCAAAACGGGGTAGTCGCTTCGGCTTCGAAGAATATCCGAATTGATCATCCAACGATGAATTAGGTTTAGGTAGCTCGGTAGTCGCCTCGTACAGATGAGAGCCAAGATGTCTGCGAGGGTATTTGGCAGCTTCGTCGAGCACAGGCTGGATCTCATGAATCTTGATCGGAATTTTGGCTACTAATAACGGGGTCTGCGGGTTGGCGCGGGGTGCATGGTGGTGGTGGTGGTGATGATGATGCGGTGTGCCCTGGATATGATGGTGATGGTGTACAGGTTGCCCTGGGCCGTTTTGTGTGAGATTGTTCTGTCGTCCATTGAGGGCAGAGGGGTTTGGAGGAGGTGCATCGTCGTCTAGTTTGTGATGATGATGGTGATGGTGGTGGTGACTTTCTTCATCAGTATCTATGGTAGAATTACCAATCGGGGGAACGTACTGGTGATGTGGCTGGTGATGATGGTGATGTCCAAGATGATTATGCTTATTCCGCTTCACGCCGCGGGCTCCAGAAGGAGTGCCGCGCCCGTCATTATTGTCAGCATCGAAAACATCTTCATCCTTGACCCGCTTTGGCTTCCTGCCCTGCTGTGAATTCACTCGCTGCAATCTCATCATATCGCCAGCTTCCTGGTCGTGGGAGAAGGAACCCTGCCCATTCTGTGGCATCGGGCTTCCTCGCGACGGAGTAGAGGATCCCAAGCCGCTTCCGAGGCCCGAGAACATTCGCCCAAACTCACTCTTGATACCAGGGTCTTTGCCAATTGACAAAGGTTGTGATTGAGCCCCTTGAACAGCCTGTGGCAGTGGGGAAGCACGACCTGTTCTTCGACTCGCTTCTAGTCCGAAGCCAATGTGCGACTTGGAATGCTGCATTTCTTCTCCCATTCTTCGTGGGTGGTCGTAGATATTTCGGCCTGGATAGGCACTACCACTTGAGGAAAGTGAGCGAGCGAGGGGCTCGGTTCGATGTCGTTCGAGAGAGGTAGGATCCGAGGTGGGTGGAGTATGGTACTGTTCTACCACACGATTATTCAAGCGATCGACACTTCGTTGCCGGATCATACTCTCGGCACTTTGACCATCATAGCGGGGACCAAGGTGCGATTGCGACGCATATGAACCATAGGGGCGCTGTGTTACAGCAGGTTCCTCCCGGCGGCTATCAGTGGGCTCAGAAAGGGCGTCGGTAGGTGCTGAATGACGCCAAAGGCTGCGTGGAGGATCATTCGCGCCTGGTATGGTGTGTTGATCACGGGGCGGGCTGAAGGCGGATTGTGAGATAGGATGTACGGTGTTGGGTCGATCTCGGTCTGATGGACCTTGACCAACACCGCCTAGAAGCTCAGCAGCATTGGGTCTCACGTGATGCGATTCTCCGAGCGTCCGTCGGCGTTCGTCGTGTGGCCCGTATCCGCTACGTCGACCCACTGAAGCGTTGTAGGGAGACTTGCCTTCGTCGAGAGTCGCAACAGTACCCATGGGTTGACTGTTTGGACGAGGGGGAATGGTTGCCGGAGCTTGTCGTGAGTCTCGCGCCGTTGCGTCGTTGGGTGATTGTGGATAGGATCGCTGGCCGAGAAACTTTTGGGGCGGGTTCGACGGGGGCAATGACTGTCGACCCAGATCTGGAGAGCCGTGCGTGCTATTACCGTACATGCTGCGTTCAGGCGACGGCTGGCGGCGAAAGGGCGCAAAGTCTGACCGTGGGCCGGATAGCAGGCCGCGACGCGGCGAGGGTGGCTGCATGCTGTGACTGGCAGCCGGCTGGGGGTTGACTGGAGGTGATGGTTGAGCCTGCGCTGTTTGTGCGGCCGCACCCGTGTCACCGCCACCGATCAGGGATGAGATGGACATGCTGCTCCCTGGTCGAAGCGCGGGCCCCAGACCGGGGAGCTCTCTGTTGGCGCCGAAGGCCGAGGCGTAGGGCAGTCGCTGGGGCTGCGAGGGGTGGTGGTGGTGCTGCTGCTGCTGCTGCTGCTGCTGACGATGATGATGATGCTGCTGCTGGTGCTGATGCTGGTGGTGCTGGTGGTGCTGGTGGTGCTGCTGTTGGGTAGGCGACGATGGCGGGAGCATCTGGGGTCGTGCAAAGGACGGCGGCGCGGGAGTGTCGTGCGAGGGAGTTGTGTAGGCCTTTGGCGAGGTGGCGCCGTTAAGCGAGGGCCGGCGGTCAGCATCGTAGCCATACTGCGAGGGCGCGAGGGCGTTGTTGGAGCTAGCCATGGAGGGCGGTGGTGGTGGTGGTAGTTGTGGTGGGCCAGACGGATGGGCAAGAGGGTGAGCTCCAGCATAGTGACCTACCAAACGGTCAGTCGTCGCGACTTTACGCATGGGGCTTAGCGCCCTTGCGGAGGCTGGCCAGCCCTGGAGGCGAGCCACCACCAGCATGCGCGCACATGTTCCGCATTGAACAGGACTCTCTGCCTGGCTCACGAGTAGCAACAGGCGGTGAGGTAGAGAGTGCTCCACGGCGCCGCTGCGCACCGCATGCAGTTGACGTGTCATGCATTGCGTGTATGCACGCACGCCTCTACGCCATGACCGCTCGCATCTGTGATGCTGGGACCGATCCCGAGATTTGAAAAAAATAAAAATAATAATAATGAAATCGATGCACCGTACCTTTGTGTGTCCAGACACCAGGTCGCTCGGGCTGGGCTTGCAGTGCCTCATCACCGCCATCTATGCCCTGGCTGCTACGTCGAAGGTGTTGTGTGGCCGTGGGCAGGAATGGGTCGCGGCGAGCGGTCGCATACGGGTCGGGCGCGAAGGGCACGTGGAGCGGCTGCTGCATTTGCGGTGCATGTGCCTGTGCCTGTGTCGACGGCTGCTGGGCGGCATCGTGGGCGGCAGGGCGATCGGGCGGCCGCTGGAATGGCGGTGGCACGGGTGGGCGGGCGTCCATGGTGTGGTGCTCTGCTCGCTCGAGCGCGAGAGAGGGAAGAAAGAAAGCAAGAGAGAAGGAGGACGAGAAAGATGCGCGGCCCACAGGCCTCAGCTACAGGCGACAAGGCAAGGCAAAGAGCGCAAAGCAGTGACCATGGCAGGCGAAACGGAACATGGCAAACCTGCCGCAAGCGCACATGCTTGCAGCAGCCCCGCATAACCCCAACTGGCTGTGCTGCACCGCTGCACTGTTCCTGAAGGCGGTGAGGCACGTGACCACACCACCCCCGTCACCTGCGCCCTGACGCCATGCATCTACGAGTTTCTCACACCAGCACCTCCATACTAGTAGATACCATGCTCCGATCATGCCTCTGCTCCCCATACCCGGCGCTCCCGCTTCATCCTGGCCAGCCTATCGTGCTCGCCTGAAGGCCGTCTTTGAGGGCGCCGACGTACGAGTATGCGCCGCCTTCTGGCTCTTTGGTCTCATCAACAACGTCCTATATGTCATCATCCTCTCCGCTGCCCTCGATCTCGTGGGCCCTTCAATTCCCAAGGGCATTGTCCTGCTTTGCGATGTCATCCCCTCCTTCCTCACCAAACTGTGCGGTTAGTCTTGCAGCCACAAACACCCCCTTGGTTCGAGAAACAGAGCATGACATCTAATCAGCTCCATACTTCATCCACAAAATTCGCTATCAGATTCGCATTCTGATCTTCGTCGCCTTATCCGCATGCGGCATGTTGATTATTGCCCTCACCCCCCCGCACCAGGACTCTAAAACAATCGCTCTCAAAATGGGCGGAGTTATGTTGGCAAGTCTGAGCAGCGGAGGCGGCGAACTAAGCTTCCTAGGCCTGACACACTACTACGGCCATTTTGCCCTTGCTTCTTGGGGCTCTGGAACTGGCGGGGCCGGCTTGATCGGTGCCGGGGCATATGCCATTGCAACCAACTCGCTCCAGATCCACCCAAGAACCAGCATGCTCGTATTCGCCTTTCTACCGCTTATCATGCTCTTTAGTTTCTTCGTAATCCTACCACTTGGCCCCCTATGCGCTGAGCCCGGCAAGCAAATTGGTTATGAAGCTATTGAAAGTGATGAAGATCACGACGAGGACGTACAACACAATAGAGAGCAGGACAGACTCATATCGCCTTCCGTACATTCGGCTTCCAGCCACAGAATTAGCGGAGCAATTCACAGTTTCAAGGTGAACCTGAATCATGCAAGCTCACTCTTCTTTCCGTAGTATGCACAAAGCCCTTCCTAAACTTACCACGCAAGGCTAAGCCTCAACAGCATGCTCCCCCTTCTCCTCGTCTACGTCGCCGAATACACTATCAACCAAGGTGTGGCCCCAACCCTCCTCTTTCCCCTCGACGCCAGCCCCTTCACCGAATACCGCTCCTTTTACAGCACCTACAACGCCATCTACCAAGTCGGTGTCTTCATCTCCCGCTCCTCCACACCCTTCGTGCGCATCCACCACCTATACCTACCCTCCTTCCTCCAAGTCGCAAATTTGGTCCTTCTCACAATACATGCCATGTTCGACTTCATTCCAAGTTACTATATCGTCTGTGCCATTGTGTTCTGGGAGGGCTTACTAGGCGGCTTGGTCTATGTTAGCACGTTTGCTGAGATCACGGATAATGTGCCCAAGGAAGATCGAGAATTTAGCCTGGGTGCTACAAGCGTGAGTGACTCGGGTGGAATCTGTATAGCAGGCTTCTTGAGCATGGCGGTTGAGGTTGGGTTGTGTAGGTGGCAGGTTGAACATGGAAGGAACTATTGTAAATTGCAATGACTACGTCTTGTGTTTGATGACCGCTGTTTTGGTTATCTAACTCTGGAGTAAATTAAGCTAGTGAGACGACAAAGGATGAGCAAAGTGGTGAGGTAGTCTTGCAAGTGTCGCACTCAATTCATCGCCTAGAATACATGGGTCGCTCCGGCCTATGCGATTGCTATATTTACAGAGTATCCCTAAGCAGCTTGTTCATCTTGGCCATCTTGGCCGAGACGGACAGGTCGATGGTGCGGTCACCGATTTCGACAACGAGTCCACCCTTGATATCAGGATTGACCTTAGGCACTACCTTGAGCTTCTGACCGCTGGCAACATAGTCCGATTTGTGGATGGCGGATTCGAGGCGACTAAGGGTCCGGTTGTCAAGGGGCTGGTGCAATGTTAGTCCATGATTCTCTATTGGAAGCTCGCTTTAGGCGTACGGTGGCGCTGGTAACCACCAGCTCAATTTCCCCCCGATGGGCACCCATCAAGACACCGAATTTGTCCACGACGCCCGCCAGCACAGCCAGCCTGTTGTTCTCTGCGAGTGTGTTGAGGAAGTTCTTTACAATGCCCTCCTTGTCCTGCGCGCCGAGGTGCTTCTGGAGCTCCTGCACAATCTGCTGCTTGTCCGCAACAGAGAGCGTGGGGGCAGAGAGGACCTCGACGAGCTTGGCATCCTTTTTGAAGATGGCGGCCAGGTTCTCGAGCGACTTTGCGGTGGGGTCGAGGACGTTAGTTTTAGCGGCAGCCGTATACTGTGCGCAGCGTCAGTCCATCCTCGGCCGTCTCTCTGCTGCCAATTGGGGGCCGAGAAGTCGTACCAAGGCACTCGCATATGTTCCGTCGACGCCAAACAGGGCAACGGGCGGTTTGCTTGCAGCGCTGGCCGGTGCAGCCGCTGCAGCGTAGCTTCGAATGCCGGCGGCGCGGGCAGCAATGGGGGCGCGGGGCGCACTAGCCCGGAGAGCGGTGCTGAAGGCACGGGCTGCGGACATGGTGGACAGAGAGGAGATGGATTGCGGGATGGGGAGCTTGCAGAGCTGGCGTAGGGTCGTCGTGAAAGGTTGCAAAACGTGCATCAGGCACGAGGACCGTGCGCCAGTCATGACTTCTCTAGCCTGCTTCGGCACCCTTGGATGGCTTGCCTCTGTGCCGACATTGATATCAACACCAACTGCAGCCTCGAGTCTAGATGCCGTAGATCCCCAGCCGGATGCTCCTTGTGCCAGCTCCCTACTACTGTTTCCCCTCTGTAACCACGTTTCTGCGTTGCCCCAATGGCAGGGCTGCGCACATCGCACAACACCATGACAGCAAACGAAAACACCACTGTGACAACTGCGACCTCTCTGCCTCCAAGGTTATTATCTTCGATACTCGCCACATCTTACCTTCTTTCCCCTCTTAAACCTACCCCTCACAGTCCGTACCAACGTCTATAAGTATCTCCTCGTGATCGTAGGTTTGATCTGCGTCCGCCAAAACCGAGCCATATTTCAGGACGAGAAAAAAGCCCATCTCTACTCTGAGCCTCGCAAGCTCCTCCCCGGCATTTCCTACGCCCTTGCGCAACTCACCAGCTCCAGTCACAAGATTCACTTTTCTCGCTTCACCAGCACAAACATTAACATCCTTCTCACAAATAAAGAAATTCATGCCGAAGCCAGGACCGTCCTGTATGGCAAAAATACTTTCGAAATCGCCAGGCCCTCCGCCGACTTGTCGCTCCCTGTAGACTTCAGTATCCGTTTTTTTTTTTTTTGCCTGGCTGCCGGCGCCTAGTCACAGCTGTACATTCGCTTTCACTCGTTTCACGACCTCGTCTGGCTTCTCAGCGAGGGATTTAATGATATTAAAATCTTTACAGCGGTTTGGACACGCTGACTCTGCTCCTTGGTTTCGGGTCGGCGAGCAAAGGAGTTGGGAAACAGTGGGTCAGGAAACAGGGCGAGAAGTGGCAAGGCTACGTGAAACGTCTTCATGGTGAAATAGGAAATAGTCAAGGACATACATGGAAGTGGCAACAGACAGAATCCCAAGGTGTTTCCTGTATGGTCCCATCTCCGTGTTATGTTCACCGGCGAAAGTTGCTTCAAGTCTAGTGCCAAAGCCGAGCCTCTTGAGCAGTCAAAACGCGACGAGTTCCGCTACGCTCTAGTCGAGGCGTGGGAGCTTTTCGAGGAAGGGGGGAACTAGAACGTTGTTTCTTGGGCTGCTGTTGAGGTGAGGCATATGTAGGTGCGAGGGACACGTCTCGCCATGTTAGCGTTGTCTTCTGGGGTCTCGAGGTTCATCCCAATACAATTAATCATACGTCAGTGTTCATGTAATAAAAATCGTGGGATCAGACCAAGTCAAAAGAGGTGTAAGCTTAGAGCTACCACAGTCAATGGAACATCACCTAATGTTGAGAACCCATGATTCATAGCCTCGTGATATCTAGAGAAGTGGCATTATCATGCCCGGTGCATTTCAAAGTGCTGCGACTGTGCAGACCAGATACATGACTAAACTCCCATTTTGACCTGACCAATGCACCGTAGAATAGACATCATCTTTACTTCCTCAGACCACGCTGGTAGAAAGCGAGCTCCTCACCCTCGAGGACATATCCGTCGCAGCGACCGCTCTGACCGGGGCGAGATGAGACAACGGCATACAGACGACCGGCCTCGAACTGCTTCTCGACAGCATTCTCAACCTTTCCTGAAGTTTTTACACGCTCAGCCTGCTTCTTGGCGACCGAGTTTGACTTCTTGATATCCTCTGCCTTTTCACCGGCTTTGACCTGCCTCCTACGACCGAGAGAGACACCATAATGGGCCTCATACCATTGTCGGAAAGGAGCAGCATCGATTTGGACGACGGCGGAGCGGGTAAGGGTATTGGTACGGACAAGTTCGTTGTTGGAGGGATGGTAGACGACACCAATGACACGAGTCTTCTTGGCGATGCCCTCAGAACCCCAGGAGAAATTTCCGGAATCGAGGCGTAGAGCACGGAACTTGCGGTTTCCTCCGCGGGTGCGGACAAGATGGACACGCTTAGCGCCAATACGGGTATTGGCAGGTTGGCGGCCCTTCTCGAAAGCCCTAAAGCCATGTTAGACATGACTAGAGATGCGATCGGTTTATGCATACCTCTTCTTGCGGTAGTATGCCCTCTTCGCACCGGAAGCAGAACGCTTGTGGCGAGAGTCACGAGAGATACTGGAAAGAGTCAGCGGAGGCGGCCGGAATAGACAGAGTGTTGTAGATACCCCATGATTGCGATGTGTTAGAAGACTGCTGCTCACAATCTAAGTTAGCCTCCATTCTCTCTGTGCTGTTTTTCGAAGTAGCAGCATTGGTACAAGGCCACCGTTACCCTCTCGCTCTGCTGTGCTATCTACAAAAACGAGTGAAGCTTGATCGGTTGATGGGCTCGCATGCGACAGTACGTTTGTAGATGCATTCATGTGCGAAAGCGTGAGGCGGTCCCGGTATTCCAATGCTGCTCGCTTTCGAAATATCGCGATAATTGGGCTTGGTCAAGCATACCTGTTTCGTGTCTTCTCCTGCAATCTGTGTTGTCGTGGGGTTAGTAGACTTGTTCGGAGGTTGAGAGTCCTGTTGAATTTCGTAGTTAAGCGAGAGTTTCGGTGTGTGCCAAGAGGATAAAACGCACTAGTCGGTCACGTGTGCTCGCGCCGATTACCGCTGAGCATCGCACGCACAAACCCCTGTTTCAACGCGTGATGCGTCGATCTCTTTGCCTCCTCAGCTCTCCTGGGCGAGTGCGCCTGGTCGTTTACACTACAAGCGATATTCGGCCGATATGATTTGAGCTGATGCCGACGCCTTGCCCTTCACCCAAGCGAGCTCCATGTGCGCACTTCTAATACACCTCGAGGTAGTCATGCGGAAGACCATGCAGCGGGTCGTATTCATGTACCCAGAGTACCATACTACGTTGATGTTGCAGTCTGACCCACCCCAGCCCAGGCCTCACCAAAGAATAGGACGCAACATCCATTACCGCATCAACGTACAATGAGCACAAGCAACACCATTCATGGTTGTAGCTATCATTTACCCTTTAGCAGCCTTGCCTCATATCTTTATCAATCCACGACTGAAGTCTTCGGAATCTTGTTTGACAGGCTTCCGAGAGTATATGGATTGCTAGAGAGGCCGGCACAAAGGAGCAATCATTACGGTGCAGGTGTTCGCACTCATCGGCTTCCGGAGCCGGCAGTGCGCATCCACCTTGATCGTTAATCCCAGTGCCTAGGGCAAGCAGGTCGAAAAATTAAACACTCGTATATACCCGTGGATTAGGTTATCTCTATCAGTAAGATGCCAAAGTCCATTCCCGGCATGGCAATTGACATCTAGTCGTGCTGACAAACGCAGGCTTGACCGCCTGGTCGTTGCGAAGGCAAACACGCCGATTAACCCAGTCACCTGCACAAACGTGATAGGCTCTCCGCAAACTAAAAAAGCGGGAAAATCATACGCCTTATGTTCATGCTGTACGTATACAAGATTATGTGCTGTCAAATAATTAACTAGGAATCTTCGATTACTCTAGCTGTCTTTGTAGATACCCCAGAGAAAGGTTCTAGGTAGCCTGAGTATTTTCTGGTTCTTTTCCGGTTGACTGAGAGCTCAGGACCCGACATCCTCGAAAGCTGATTGGACGTAGCAGGAAATCCTACCATGTCTAAGTTTGTAACCGAATAAAGTGCATTCATAGGAGTATCGGGTCGTCCAATACTACAAGACTTGTCTGATAGATTTTGATGATGATGATGATGAGGCTTGCGATAGCATTAGCTAGTAAGTAGGTACGTAGGATTATCCACTTCGTCGCGGAGCACCTGAAATTAGCGCATAATCTCCTCACATAAGCCGCACCGTCGGATTTCGGAAATCTCGCGCCTAGTGATGGATTTGCTGTAGCTCTTGTTGGGATTGCTTATTCTGCTGTAGAATTACAGTAGAATGTGCGATTGGAGGAAGATTGGCAAAATTTGCGATCTCAGCAGTAGCTTGCTGAAGTCCTTGTGTTTAGCGCCGATTATCTGGCTGTGGACCGAGCTGAGGACTGGCATTTGCCATGGGAAGAGAAGACTTGAGAAACTGTGTGGTGAATAGTTGAGGCGGGCGAAACTTAAAGCGGACGAAAGTCAAGGTAGGCAAAAGTCAACTTTGGAAGGCGTGCAGGGGATACCACGCAATATTTGTCAACAAAACCAACTCACCAACGTTCTTGCCGTATGTTTTGTATGTAATTGCAAACACTGTCGCGTACAAAGTGGTTTCCGTAACTTGCCACGATTCGGTGTTGGCGCACGCGGCTAGAAGAGACTGGTCTGTTGTAAATGTCCAGCCGACGTATCACAGAAGGATCCTGTCCCGGCTGCAATTTATCCTGTGCAACTCCGTACCACCTCCACACTCGGGATGATTCCAATCGGCACAATTTACACCCCAGGGTCTCTGGCACCCTAATCAAGGATAATATGAATATATGCTCTCTACCACTGTTCGCATCTTTTGTCGTCCCCTCTCGGTGATCAGCCGCGGATATGGTATGAGAAGAATACGGTGAATTTTAGATCAATATCATTGATTGATCGCTTGGAACTTGGCATCTGGTACATTGGGTCGTGTTACCACTTCGGCTTCCTGTAAGATTGCACATCTCCCACCTTCTTATTACTGTACCTTCTGTATCATGGCCAGTTAGCACCACATTCTCGCTCAACATGTTCGCTGTCCGCTCTGAACCCTATGGGCGGGCATTCCCGCATTTCTTGTGCCATATCTTGTGCCTTGGTTCATCATGGACGCAGCTTGCCCATGCTCGACCTCGATCGGGTATGCACTCGTCTGTAGGATAGCTTCTGGACGCACATTCGTACTGACTTAAGTCTTTAGGCGCGGGCGATTATGTCCCAGCTTTGCTTGGGAGTTTGGGATTGATACCCACAATAGCAAGTAAGCAAGATTCCAGACTGTCCACAATCAGATAACTAACCATGGTGTTGCGCTAGGGTCAGCGCTTATTCCCTCAGCGCCTGTGGGGTCACGGGCCGATTCCGTAGGGCTTGTGCCTTCATCGTCACTACTTCCAGAAACGACTTCATCTCAACTACCACTACCACTGTCCACTGCAAATATTGTACCTTCAGTGCCGGTGAATCCACCCATCTCCACCACACCATTTACTTTAAGCCGCAGACCAATTCCTTCGTCTCCGCCGGATGCGAGTGTTGTCACTAGTCTGCCCCATTCGGGAACAACAGGAACACCAGTGATGCAGTCGACAGACCAAGGCCTAAGACCCATACCGCCTGCAGCAACACAGCCTGGGGATCCCAATGGCCACCATGAGATTACCGAGCCAAATTTCACCGCCACCAAAACATGCCGAGGATGCTCTCCATTCGTCGAGATCCCTGCGACAGGGTGGCTAGATAGTCCGGCTGAAGAACGGCAAGGTACTTCGCTTAGAGCAATTCAAACAAATGTGATTGCCGGACCATCAAATATACTAATAAGCCAAGTACCATCCGGGGGGAACTTTGTTATAGGAGGCTCGGCCACGGTAACTCCTGGACAGACGATAACAATCGATAATGTACCTCTTGTTATTCAAACTTCAGCAGGCAGAGTCGAAGTCGTTGTGGGCACGACAGTTATCCCACTAAATCCTGAAGGGCCCAAATCTCACAAGGGACCCCGCGTCACCCACACGCCAACCCAACTTCCAGCCGTCATAACTATTGGGAGCGAAACAGTCGGCCCAAATTCGCAAGGCCAATATATTATATCAGGCCAGACACTAGTGCCTGGAGGAGCAGCGATCACAGTATCAGGGACGGTAATATCTCTTGCACCTTCCGCCACGGCTATTGTCGTTGACGGTGTGTATTCTGCCCTTGCTTCGAATTTTGGGAATGTATGGACAATGTCAGCCGCCGCCCTGACCTTCAACAATCATGTCTATACCGCTAATCGTGCGGGTTACATCACAATTAGCCCCGGAACGGTACTTAAACCGGGCGGCGAGGCAATAACGGTCGAAGGAACAACACTCAGTCTGGACCACAGCGGGACCGCTGTAGTAGTCCAAGGAAAGACAAGCCTCTTGCAGCCGATTACAACTGTGGTGACTTTAACGAAGAGCGCGGGCGCTGCCGGCGTTGGCGGTGGTCATGCAGGGTTCACAAGCGGTGGTACTTGGGCCTTGCCAACAAACAGGGTAGTGGCGCCAGCCAAACCTGTATCTGCTGGCATTCCACTGAGTTCAAGATGTATAAGAGCTGATATTTGGCTTGGGGGCTTGTTGGTATTGATATGGTGGGGCTTGGGCTTTTTAGCCATTAGCTTATGAAGAGATGGATTTCGCGGTATGGGCATTTACGTTTGGAACGGCGTTTTCGTCAACGATATTGGAGTTATGCGGGATTGAAAGACCTGATTTGTACATTATACCCACACTGATTAAGATCAAGACACGGTCTGGTGGGAGATTTTTCAGTGACATACGGTCACTTGAAGTGGGGAAAAGACGATTATGGCTTAGGGGCGTTTGTGGAGGCCTCACAAGGCCAAAGTGAATACAGCCATTTCCTGGATGGTGACATGGCAGAAGCTATGAGCAAGGAGACCTCACACAAGCTCTAGTCAGCGCTATAAAAGCGTGCAATACTCTATCATGAGCCTTTTAGATGCCTCCGATGACGCGTGGGTAAAATGACATCAGACAGGTATCGTCATCGAGTCGAATAGAATCACCCGTTACCACCCTAAAGAAATCCTTCGCTCTACACTTTGAACATACTACTCCACAACAAGGTTATCGGACCATTGGGGAATCCGTAGATGAACCCTAAAAATTATCAATGGCTGGATACGGGCAAGTGAGGCTCGTGGCACACGGCATCTAGGGAACACGGGAGACTGCCGTGCGCGCCGTACTTGTCCCCTCCGCAGGCCACTGCGCAAGGCGTATATTGATTATGCTTGTAAATACGAACAAATTCGGAGCTTATTACCTCCAATTACCTCGTCTAGAATCTCGGCTATTTGGTGTTTTGAATCAACGAACCACTCAGCTTACAAAAGACTGCAGATGCAGGTGCGTTTGCTGATGCACGGAATAATATTGGACGCCTAATTTTGAAGCCACGGGATTCCAACTGGCAGAAATCACCCCACAAGATATTAGAAACTCGTGTTGACTAGACTTAGGTCTGTTTCTGCAGTGTTCCACTACGCTAGCACAGTCTTTCTCGTCAGCACAAGTCACCGCTTCACTATACGTGCAACACAATCATAAGTCCATATACGCACTACGACTCTGTTAGCCTCAATGTAGTGGATCAGACTTGAACAATAACGCGGTGCATGATCATTACCATAAACGCTCCATCAAGCGAGGATACGCGAAAGTTCAAGCAAAAGGAATGGGGTGGATCCGCTGATCCTTCTAAAATTAACCTAATGGGTCTCTACATGCGGGTCGAAAGAACGAGTTGAACCAAAGCATTTCGACAAGGTAAATATCATTGGCGATGCCATCAAGGGAAAGGTCGTGATATTACCAGGATGGGACTTATATAGTGCGGGATTTGGGCTCCTATTGAGAAAGCGTATAAAGGTTGCAGAAGGAATCTTCAAGTTTTCGATCACAACAAACACCTCCCCTTCATAGCCATTGTGGGTGTAGTTGTTTCAGTCTGGCCATCAGCAACCCAGCATGTACTTCACAACTTCTGTCCTCGCAGCCGCCCTGGCATTCACCTATTCTGGAGCAGCAACACCCATCGAGGCACGCCAAAACTCACTGCAGGACTTTCGGGTCACCACCGTCGGAATCTTTTCACCTTCTGGCCGCCCTGAAAGTTATCCATGGTCTACAATTACAGCTGTTGTCACGGACCCCAACGAGATCAACTTGGGCCCTGCGCAATCGGATGGTAGCCCCGTCATCGTACCTGCTGGAAGCCAAGGTCTTGTATGTTGTATTGACACTTAATAACTATATACTCAGTATGCTAATTACCGAATGTAGAATTGTCAGGCCAAATACCTTCGTGGTGAAAGTCCGCTTGGCCGCTCCTGGCCTTGTGATCCAACGGAGAAGGGATATTGGACTATGCAGGTCCTCAATGGCCCGAACGGACAGTACTCATCCACAAACTTCAACTTGCGATTCAAGCATGTTGCGGATGTGCTGTATCAGGGTGGACGATATACAGCGAATTATCAGGCTGAGGGTCATTTTGAGGTTGGCGATAACATGCAGGGCTCGTGCGGATCAAGCGGAGTTTGCTCATGGGGGCTCAAGGCAGACAAGAAGCCGGTATTGATCACACCCACTATGGTGTAATTTTCTTTTTTAAGTTTCGTTAGTCCTTTAAAAGAGTGGGGGACAATGTAACATGCTATCGAGCAAAATCCTTGCAATGTGCATAGTTTGAGGCATAGAAGAATACCGCAATTCAACTCAGGGCCCTCAATACCTCCCAGTTGCTGTTTACCCCCCAAATTTTATTTGAGGTAGTCTATGATGTTGTTTTTCCTCTATTCGATCAATATGGAGTCCAAGCCTAAGCGTTCCTTCTAGGTTTGTGTCTGGAATCCCCACCCCACAGCCCAAAGGTAGCAAGCACGACGGATGCGCCGACCCACGGGAGAGTTTTCTTGGCTTTATGCGCAGAAGGTTTGGCAAGCTATAAATCATGAGGGGATCGTGGGTAAATATTTTAACCATGCCCACGTCCCTTCACAGCAGGTAAGAAAACATTTCAACGTCAAATCTCATAGGCAAACATAATATCAACATACAATCTTCAGTTACCTAATCAGTGCTGGTGGCATATAAACATTTATCTTACTTCTCTGGATAATCTCGTCTCGCCAATGGGCTCGCCTTCCTTCTTGAATCATAGGTCTCGACAACAGAAGAGCGCTATCAGCACGCCATACATCCTATATACCACGAGATCACATTTGGTGGAGATTCCAGGTCTCGATACGGCCCTATCGCATGGCCAAGCAACACCACTTGGTACCTTCATCTTGCCTGCCTAATGCAACCTAGTGTCTTGGCTCATAGCCAATCAAACTCCCTTTCGCATTTTCTGCCTCCAATGTGCCAAGTCATTACTTATATTACATGGCCATCCACGACCCAAGATCTTCTTCGAACTTCCTTCGATGTACATCACCCGCGCTTACAGGAAGCTCTTTATATGCCCGGGGTGGCGACCTGCCTATTTGATGCGACACAGTCGTGCGTAGACTTTGTGAAGGTTACGGAGATGAGACAGTATGGGAAGGTGAAGGAATATGTATATCTGACTATTATATCTACTGTAGAATATAAAAGGGTTGATTGGTCCGTGGCTCCATGCGCCAGCACAGTTATTGCCTCCCACCTCCGCGATGAAGTTCATCTTTACTTCAGCACTACTTGTGTCCACAGCTCTAGGTACGGCTGTTCCAAGAGCTGGGCCTAAAGTTGACTATAATGGCTTTAAGGCACTTCGTGTCACTCTCCCCGAAGGCTCAGAGAGCGTCAAGGCTCAGATCGAGGACCTCGTTGCCCATGTTCTCAACCCCGGAAAGTCAGAGCTGGATGTTGTCGTTGCGCCTAAAGATGTTGAGGCTTTGAAAGCCCTGGTTACGAATAGCAAGGTCATCAACGAGGATGTCGGCGCTGCGTTTGCCGAAGAAGGAGAGGCACAGACTTACGCTGGTGTGTCAATTCCTCTGAACTAATTATATGATCTCGGCTGACCAGCCAAAGTCCCTTCTGAGTCATGGTTTACCGCATACCACCCATATGCGGACCATCTCCAGTTTCTCAAAGACCTACAAGCGGGATATACCAGCAATTCAGCTATCTTCACCTTAGGCGACTCGGTGCAAGGCCGTACGTTAACTGGTATCCAAATCTGGGGCGTTGGGGGTCGTGGATCACGGCCTGCTGTTATCATTCATGGAAATGTTCACGCCAGGGAATGGATTACTAGTAAGCAGAATGGGTGGTTCATCTCGATTGTCGCTTACACTTATTACCAGGCATGACGACTGAATACTTTGCCTGGCAACTGCTTACAAAATATGCCTCGGACGCTACTGTTAAGTCTCTTGTCGACAAGTTTGACTTCTACATCACACCAATCGTCAACCCTGACGGCTTCGTCTACAGCCAAACCACCGACCGTCTCTGGCGCAAGAATCGCCAGACAGTATCTGGAAACTCATGCGTTGGTCGCGACATTAACCGTAACTGGCCTTACAAATGGGAAGTTACTGGTGGTGCATCAACGAGCCCTTGCTCTGAGACCTACAAGGGTCAAGCTGCTGGTGATGCTCCCGAGAACCGCGCTCTATCATCACAAGTCAACCAGCTCCGTGATACGCGCGGCATTAGCCTTTATTTGGATGTCCATTCATATGGCCAATATATCCTGTGGGGATACGGTTATGACTGCAGTGCTACCCCATCGAATAACGCACAGCTTCGATCCGCCGCAAGTCGTGCGCAGTCTGCAATTGCAGCGGTTTCTGGCACAAGATACACTATCGGACCTAGTTGTTCGACTTTGTACGCGACTACTGGGAGTTCCGTTGATTATATCGATGCTACTGGTAATGCCACTTTCTCTTACACATATGAGCTTCGGGATACGGGCACATATGGATTCTCACTGCCCGCAAATCAGATTCAGCCTACTGTTAGGGAGACTTGGGAAGGTGTTGTAAGCATGCTGAAGGATGCTTAATCTCATTATATATAAACTTCTATGGACGTTTTAGCAATCAAATTATGTAATCAATGATATTACTGCGTGACTCTCTGCACGTATATCATGTGTAATTGAAATGTATTCTCACTTGACCATCATAGTGAGCCGAGTTACCATGTAATGGACATGTATTTTAGCGGAATTTTGTGGTATCGCATCTATGTTTGTGGGATCAATCTTGAGGAAAAGTAGGATACACGAAATATACTTCGCTACGATCGCAATTTTGATGACAACTCAGATCCCCTTCATTAATTTGTAGGTAGCTATTCGTATGCTAGCCTCTTCCTACTCCATCCTGGTCTTAAATAGTCAGAGTCAAACCTTGAGCTCCAGCTGCTCTCTACCGCATACTCCTGAACCAATCGGACATCTACCTTGGCCCCCTGTTCTGACTGGGCCCAAACACTAAGTCCTATCACATTGTCGCCAGCATAATTGAGGATTCCAGGTGGTACCGGAAATTTCTTCTCTTTGCCAACGTATGGATTGAAACGTGCATACTGGTAGCCGTTGACAAAAAGCTGTACTCTCACGTGCTCTGAAGCGGCCGCATTGAGTATGAATACAAAAGATGCATCAAGCTCTTTGGGGATGTCGAGTGGAATGATTGTGCGATAGAATTGAATGCCAGCTTGGACAAACCCAGTGGATGGCGAGCTCCAGTTCCATGCAGAGTCGTCAAAGCCTGGGAGGTGCCATCCGAGTCGTTCCGCTGTGAGACCGCCTTCACTCAATGGACCACGAACGGGGTCTAATTGGGTTTTTTCACCCCCAGCTTCGCCTGCAATCTTCCACTTCGTAAAATTAGCCCCTTCAAGAGCTGCGCCAAGTATACCGCGAGGCTTGACGGCATCAGCTCGTAGATCGTGGCCAGTGTTGTCCTGTACAATCAACAAAGTATTCGTCCTATTCGTGTAAACAGTTGCATTGGCAAAAGACAATGTCCTATTGCCTGTCCCAACGGATGAGTTCCCGAGGTACGAGCCTACAAAATCGCCATTTAGCCATGCACTCCACCCAAAGGCAAGACCACCCTGTACAGCCAGTTTTATGCTTTTAGCAGGGCCTTCAAAGTATCCACGGAAAAGATGGAAGCTATTGTGAAAGCCATACTCGTCAACGTAGAGGATAGGAAGAGTGTCAGGTTTTGTAGGATTTGGTGTCGTCAATCGATCGGCCACAACCCATGCTGCCCCACTATCGTTGTAGGAAGGAAGCCTCTCTGGCAGAGAGTCATGGAGTTTCCAGTTGCTTAGAGGCGGAAGTTTGATAGTGCCATTAAAAGTTGCAACAGTAGCCTTCAGACTACCATAGGCGGTGTGGGTGGTGTGTAGCCTTTTGCCGTTCCAAGAGAGTGACTTCACACTTTTGCGAGTGAAAACCTCGACAACAGTTGTATTTAAGATGTCGCCTTTAAGCGCCAGTATATCATCTTCAATATTTACACTGCGTACTAGGTAAGGACCTTGAACAAGGACTGTCGGATGTCAGAAAATGTCAATATGTTTGCCACAAAATGCTTACCTGACTGGTTGACTGGCGCAAAAGGATCGTTCGAAAGGTTGGGAGCCCAGAAAAGATATGCTGTAGGCTTGTCCGCCACAATAATCTTGACACCATTATCAAAGTGATATACAGTCATACCAAGTACACGTGGGATATTAATGGCCACTCCGTGGGGATCGGAATGGAAAGTTGCATTTGAGCCAGCGCTAATGGCGGAACCATACTTGGCACCCTTGACATGATATTCAATCGACTCGCCCACGCCTGCAGTTAGAATCACCACGGGCATCCCATCAATGAGCGCATATGTCAAAACCTCCGCCGTTGAGTAAGTCAGAGATTGATCTCCGATAGCGAAATCTGTTACGAAAATCTTGGATTGATGGCCGTTTAGCACGATTGAGCCAGCGTGCTGAGGAATCGTCAGACTACCAATCGAAGTGTTGGCATGTAGTTTGAACGACTCTATAGTTGTGGATGGCGAATATTCGTGTATCGTCACATAAAAAGCTGCGTTTGTTTTGGGATTGCGTAGCTCGCTGGCTTCTACAGCGGAATTCGTTGTATACCCAGTGTTGTTGCCAAGTCGATCGGTCGCAGTCAAGTCTTCAGCCACACGTGTAAACAAGGCCAAATTCTTCGTCTCATAAAACTTGCTGCCAATCTTGCGGCTTTCTGTAATTGGGCTACTATAATCGTATGATGTAGCGACCACAGGGGCGGCGAAAGCGCCCCAGTTAGTTCCACCGTACATCATATAAAGACTGATAGCTGTGACTCGCTGTGCAATAAGATTGCGGTAGAAACTTGAAGATATTAGTCCAACCGATGAGGATTCATAGCAAGGGCCTACATATTCGCAAAATCTGCGCCAATGTCGCCAGGGCATCCGCCTTCTGGGCCACCCCAAGGGTTATAAGACCCTCCTTGGAACTCAGGAAAGAAGCTCGGCTGGGTAGGCGATGTTTCAACAAAATGGTCGTAGTAATTAATCGTTTGATACGCCCTGCTTATGATTAGCATGTGCCAAGATGCTAGTTGCACGCAGCGTCTCTCAGTCAACTGGAAAAGGGGAGATTGACTCTCAAGAAATACCAGCCAGAAAGTATTTAAGCTGTCTAGAACCATTCTTCAAGGATCTATAAAGGTAGCTAAAGTACCCTAAGATTCCTAGCTAAATTTTTTGGTAGTATATGATCTCTTGTGTACATCTGGCATCAACATAGGGAGTGTGATTTTCCCACTTTTTTTAATTTACTAAGCGAGCGTGAACTTACACATATTGCCCATTCGTTCCTGTGCATTCATCGAGGTTGCATGACCAGCAGGATGGATAGCTATCGACACCGGCGATATCGACATTACCGACAGCGCCAGGAGCGTAGTCTTTTGACCATGATTTGGTGTTCATGTTCGGATCGTTGTGAATGAGCGGGATTTCGATACCATGGGCTCGCGCAGAGTCCTCAAGAGCAGCCATATACTGTGCAGCAGGTTCATTAGGTATTTTCTTGGTCCGATCCTTCCATTGTTCACCATACTCATTCTCGATTTGATATACAAGGGCCTTCCCACCTTTTGTTACTTGGAACTCACTTGTAATGGCCGAGAATTTTGAGAAGAATGGATCCAAAGCATTAAGATACCGACTGTCATTATTTCGTAAAGAACCATACTCCCCTGTAGTAAGCCAAAGCGGGAATCCTCCAGCATTCGCTTCGGCGTTCACGTATGGCCCGGGACGTGTGATGACATACAATCCAACTCGATCCGCGATCTCAAAAAGTTTGGAAAAATCGTGGGCACCAGTCTCAAAGTCAGTAGTATGATTGTTCGCGCTGTGGTAACCCCAGTTTCCATAAAAGGCAAAGGCAGTGAAACCAGCGGCTTTAATTTTCTCAAGTATGTCTTCCCAGACTTCTGGGACTGGTATCTATTGAAATGTTAGATACAAGTCGATAGCAGGAGTACCTGGTAGCCCAGCATTACCCGCCAGTAGTGGATCTCGCCGCTGAAAATAAATAGGCGTTTTCCATTAACTTTGAAGCTATGGTGATCCCATTGAACGACTTTACTGAGCCCATTGTCATGCACCGGCCATTGCCCTAGCGAGCTGTTTTGCGCGTCGACGCCAACGCTATTGGAGAAGGATACCAAAGCTGATAGTGTCGAAAGCCACGAGATGCCCTGGAACGTTCTCATATTTAGCGAAGTTTGAAGAGATTAATGACGCCAATGAGTGCAATAGCCGCTGGGTCGGACATTTTGTAGTGATCTGTCGTATGGACCGCTTCTCTAGCTCCATATATTACGACAAGGAAACTAATGTAAAACTATGATTGAATGCAATATTTCAGTGGGGCTTACCGAAGCCAGAGGACTTACAAATGGTGGAATCTCTTAATCCCTTCTCCACGAGCCGCGAGCCCGGTAAAAGTCAGCGGAATCATCAACCGCGGAAATCATACTTGTTTGCGTTAGGTATGCGTCAACTAGCGATAAATAAGGTAAGTGGATGATTTTGAGGCATTGTCTCTCGGTAAAGTGAAAAGGCGGTAACTTCATTCTCCTCCATCAGTTTTTATCGTATACAGTAGATTATTTACACTATAATCATTCCATTAGGAACCATGAGTTACTCCTGCTGCACATATGACTTTCGAGAAAGAGATCATAGATACTCTAAATAGCTTTTGGCTGGTGCGAATCCAGTCTTCTAAATCCCAATTGTTCAGTTAGTCAACAGTTTGTATAATAAAAATCTTGACAAATACGGGAGATCGTAGCGAGTCGATTTTGCGTGACAGTGAATTGCTTGGCTTGAGGCTAATGCGCACCAATGCAGAGAAGAGGGCAAGACAAATGAGTCCTTTGTCCTTACGGTGTTGGACTATTAATCTTTATCTCTGAATAAGATTTACGAAGTGCTGATGCTGCCTTAAATAAGGCCGAGAAGTTAGGTGGACTACGTCACCAACCCTTATATGAATGCCCAGCTTAGCGTTGGCAACTCTTTGAATACGGTAGTCTCGCATCATTCCAAAGGAATGGAAAAATAATGCACACTAAAAGTGGTTAGAAATTTGCTGTCCATCTCCGGCATCTTGCTTGCATACCATCCGTAACTCGCCTCATGGCATTGGATGAATATCTAGGAGCACCGCCATAGAAAAAGTTTTATCTACGGGAGTACAAATACCAAAGCTCGTGAGAATGCTTGTGATAATCTTAGTTTACCCACAGAATAGCTCTATATGAAATATTTAATCAGTCATCAGTTTCATATGTTATTGACTCAGATCAAATGTCGACATCCTCAGTTAACAATGCCTTTGATGATCCAAAGTTTAGAACCGTTAACAAAAAACATTGAAGCCTGTAGCTGCATCCGGTGCATGGTCTTGATCCTGGTCTTCAAAAACCCTTTGCAATGTCCCATGGAATAATTCAATCGCCACAGTCAGCCCAACTTTTTTGGCTTCCACACTGCCAATTTCTATCATTACTTCTCTTCTCGCATGGCCCCGGCCAAAGAAGACTGTTTCCGCCATTCCGTCCCAGTTCGTATTCATGGTGTCTTTCAACCCCTGCTGACAAAATGCCAAAAGTTTCGTGTATTGTCCGTCTCGGGATGCCGCATATGTGTCGTCCTGATGTGTTGGAACAATAAGTGATGTCATATCATGAGGTTTCTCAGCAACATAGACACTGAGAGTTTTCATGTATTCAACAAGCGCGGGCGTACTATAAGACCCGACAGGTAGTGTTCGGCTACAAATGTAATCAAGAATTGGGAGAACGGAATTTATAGTCTTGAACATCTGTGTTAATGCCTCGAGAATGTAAGGCTGCTCGAAACATGCAAGATCGTGTTTGAGCCGTTCGGTGCCTCGGATAAAAGCATGAGTTACAGCAACAACGGAATTGATAGTTGAGCAAACGCTGTCGGGCTGTAAGACACGTATATCGAGCATAAACGCGCTCAGTGTAAACGGGAGGGACTGTAGAATTGGCCTGGCGATAATGAAGGCAACCTTTGACGAAAACGCCTCTTCAATATATGCAGGGAAGATGCCTTGAAATAGAACAGATTTTAGCACCACTCTGTCAACAAGAGGAGTATCGTCCGAGCATAGAGCCGTGGTAAGCTGATCGACAAGATATAATTGTTGACCATCAGCTGCGGCTTGCTGGGCTACCGTTTGGATAAAGACAGACAACTGCTTGGCCGTGCCTAGATCCGTTGCTCTGGGTGCGTAGCCGCAAAGGCGGCCAACAACATAGGTAGGATCTGTACAGGGTAATGGGAATGCTACGGAGTCTGTAAAGAATGGGAGCACGGGACAAATATCGCTGGTGTACTGTTTGAGAAATTGGACGATCTTTTGAACAAAATCGACATACGCTCCCATCACTGTTGTGCTTTGCTGTAGTTGTTCGTAATTACTCTTCATCCTCTTCATGAGGTCCTTCAACATTGTTGCGTACATTCTCCTTGTTCCCGATGTACAGGAATGGTCGGAAGAAATGGTACGCAAGTGCTCACGCATATTGGACAGTATACTTGATATAAGTGCAAGGCGGCGCGATCGCATAGTATCTGCCGTGATATCCCAATCGCTGCTTTCTGAAATGCGGAAGAAAGGCAAATTTCTCATGAGCGGGTGTTCATTGTCTGTTCGTATGATAGCATGTAGAAGGCGATATTGGAACCTGAGCAACGACTCTCTGTCCACAAGACAAAGAAGTAGAGCAGTGATGAAGTCAGAACGATGTTGGCGATAAGCAGTGGGATTGCTTTCAATAAGAGAAGCATGAAAATACGGACTGAACTTGCATGTTTGCTCTGTGAAAGGTAGCGAATGCCATGATCCACGACTACAAGGTTCGAGGTAGAAGGACCATGAATGGGTGCCGGATGCCACATGAGTGTTAGCGACAGCAATCCACGTGTCCGTGCACTCCATGAGTAAGTTATCGTCCGGTGATGTTTCTGCGCCAAACACGTTCGACATCAAATGCCAAAGTGGGGCTTGTATAAACTCTAGACCATTGTGCTGCCGCGCCGCGCCGAAAGGCTGGGTTTCGATGTCATCAATGTCATCCAAGTCAGGAAAATCGCCGTAGTCTTGGCTCTCCTCGTTTGCGTCTTGATTCTTATTGCGCGCGAGTGAGATTTCTTGTAATTTCAAATAATCCCGAATCAATACCAGAGTATCCCTAATGATGCCCACTAGGCGGTGATCTTCAAAATGCTGTAACCCTAGCAAATGCATAACATCTGAGTCCATGATAAATATATCGAGTGGGACATGGTGTGTAGCGGATAGTATGGCTTTCCTCATGCCTGTAATGCAGTCGCGCAGGGTCGCGATGACTTGTTCTTGGTTCTTCTTCATCGCATTTTGTACCATGATTACGGTCACGTTTGTCGTGCCATCACAGACCCCAGATTTGAGATACTCATCTGCTTCAGTTCTAGCGAGCCAGTATTGTTTCAATGTTTGATGTATGATATTTTTGTGCCATAACGCAAACGGTTTGGCTGATGTATACATTTCGTCGGTCGATAACTGAAAAGTTGTAAGATTGGCCCAGGCACGCACGCTGACTCTGCATGCTTCGTGATGAGAAGTTTCGTGGCTCACTAGGTTTTGAATGTGGCCAAGTTTCGGACGGCAAGGGGAAGGCGCGGCCACGTAAAGTGCACACAGAAGATCATGGTGATTACGCAAAGCTGCAAGACTCTCTTCATCGAGCGGCTGTTCCTTGGGATAAATCCGTCCATGATTGGGGATAGTACGGAAGACGAAGCTGCGAATCTTCTTTTCTGTGTAGGTACTCTTCATTCCACGCAAACCTAGAACGAGACATTTTAATGCTATGTGAAATGAACACTCGCCAGGTTCAAGATTCAGGTTTTGTTCGTCTTTAGCGTGACCAAGGAAAGTTATTGACCCGCTGGTGGATTCCTGTCGAAGCTGCTTTAGCCCGTTCTTCCCGAAGAAATCAAAGACGGCGTTCAACATCTGCTCTGGTCGCTGCCAATGCCAACGCTTGATCAACGTATGACATCTTGCCAGATTGGCGCGAATATAGTCATTGAGCGAATAACCGCGCTTCTCAAAGGTGGCTGGATACAGCTCAAGGACACGTCTTAACATAGCACCGATGCAATTCCAATTATCGCCCTGGAAACCCTCCTTTCGATCTCTGACAGGGATTCCATAAAGGTCTATCTCTGTAAACGGGACCAGAGTAAAAAGTGAGGCCCAGGCAGATTCAAACACCTGAATGTGGGAGGCGTATGTTGTGGCTATTCCTAGTTCTTGACTTACCAAGTCCCAGAACCCAAGATTAGGCGTTTGCATTTTTTCCAAGACGTGCATACAGACCACCACACTTTCCACTAGCACATCGTCGTTTTGAATACCATTCTGCCTTGTTGCATGACGAGTATTTTTCTCGAGGAAGTTGCTGATTCTAGGGATGCCTTTCCGAACGACATAGCCGACAATGAACTTCGCTATGCTACAGATTAATGCTCCTAGTTGGGTCCGTGTATATTCATCAACAATGGCATTCTTCGCAATTTGATAGGTCTGAAAGCCAAGCACGAGTAGGTAACTTGCAGCTCGGATATTGCTATGCTTAGAATCTGAGGTAGGCACCGCACGGGTGTGGTCGAACACAAGACAAAGAATTTGATGCATCTTGGCTGCAAAACCCTTTCGATCAACCGGGTCCGAGAAGCTGAGATAGGTGGAGACGTAATTCACAAACGACCGCAGAAAATGAGTGAGGTGACTCAAAAGGTCCTGTTCGATGGCGGCGTCAGTTTCATTGAGATGCGTGGACTTGTTATTTGACAATGCTATTACGCGTCTGGTGAGGTTGAACAGAGTTGAACACGTCTCATCGTTCCACGGACCACATTTTAGAATTGTGGTGTCATGCATGATTGTGCAGTACCCGAAATGTTTATCCAGATACCTGTCGTCCAGCTCTCCAACTGATAGAGCGCGCCGTAAATCTTCAGAGCCAATAAGAGTGGATGAGTGGAAGTAAGTATCGGACTGAAGAGAATTTATATCGAAAGTCGTTGGGTAACGGGTGCCAAATGGACCAAGACCCTGAAGAGTGACCGTATGCTTCTCTAAAAACGTTTCTTCTAGTATACTGACTACAGGATAATTCAATATTTCTTGGACTGCTGGCTCGCTTGGTTGACGGTACTCTCGAGTATTTATGTCAACCCTCTGAGCCGTCACCTTTTTTTGAAAGAGACGTCTTCTGGGTGGAGGTACTTCTAGTTTCGTGTCATTGTCGGTATCCATTTCGGTATTTGGTGTAGTTGGGAGAACAAGCGACGCAGGTTCGTCTTCGGAGAGAAACCGGGCCAACTGATGATTCATATAAAGCTGATTAGTGGTCCTGGGGGTAGGAGTGCGGTGCTCAGCCCGTCGCAAGCTTTTTTCAAATGCAACTTTCCTGTGGCCATAACTGAAATCATTCTCATCGCCCTCCAATTGCACCGCCCTGAAAGGAAGCGCTGGTCTCTGAATAGAGCGTTCCAAAACTTGGTTCAACCTTGGCTGTCTCTTGTGCCTCCGCGAGGTCTGAGTAGTGGTTTTTTTGAATACTCTTAGGATACCTGATTCACATGTGGCTCTTTTGTCGCTAAGGGCTTCTGTTGTCGCTTCTAGGACGGTACCATCTTCTTTATTTCGTTTCTCATCAATGTGCGTGCATTGGTGGATATGCTGTTGATTGTCGGCCTTGTTCCGTAGTGCTGATCGACTTCTGCGATGTTGGGATACATTGACATTGGGTTTAAGGTCACCCTGACGCCACCGTCTTAGAGTTGCGTTTGCATCTTCGGTATCGGGAGCGCTCTGTAACCGGATTTGTTTTGTTCGGGGACTTTGTCGAGCTAGATCAGGTCTTTGGAGTGCTTGTCGTCTGGCAAGCCTCAGAAATTGAGGAGTGGGACCAGATTGTTCAGCAGGGGAAAGATCTAGATCTACTACACTCAAAGCAGGGAATCGAGTGCGGCGTGTCTCTTTAAGCTTTGCGTACGTTTTTCTTCCATGTACCCCATGATCTAATTTCCTCGCACTACTTTCTGAGGTCTTCTGTCTCTTCATTTTGCCAAAAGTGTCAGTACGCTTATACTGACTCTTCTTCTTCGATCCCGTCCCGCCCAAAGAAAATAAATGTAAACGGTCGTTTTCCATATTTTCTGAATCATCTGCATATCGGATATCACGTGATGTAGATAAAATAATGGCATCTTCGGTTAATTCCCGTACTGTTTGGCCATGGTTGCGTACAGAATTGACATTTTCCTCATCGGATCCGTCAGAACAAATAAAAATTTCAGTCGTTCGCGCAGTTGAGGGTATATTGCCACGTTCACCCACTGTGCGTTTCGTGACCCTTTGTGCGACCCCCCGTTGAGGTTCGAGAGACTCTGTAAAAAGTGTGGCACTTGCTCGTTCGCGGTGCTGTTCCTGTGTATAGATAATTTTTCGCTGCTCTTGTGCTTTTCGGTCGAAACGCAACCATGATGCTGGAAGGACACCTTTGATCTTTCTACCCACATGCCTCAGCTCACTCTCGCTTTGCTCTGCCTCGCTAGGTGATTCAGAGGCCGAGGATGAATCATCACTCAATACGATTCTCGTGGGTCGATGCAGCTTCGTCGCACTACGTAGTGATGGGTCGAAATCGGAGTTTGATAAAACTGGAGGGTCTTCTTGGAGAATAGACGAAGTGGATGGCGTAGGTAGGTTCTGTAATGGTGTAGCAACGAGGTTATGTGACTGATGGACCGGCTCATGCATATCTAAGACAGGACTGCTTGAATAGGGAGGCGAATTTGGGGGAATAGACCAGATATCACCCTGTGCCTCTTTCTTCTCCAATATGCTTGAAAATGCAGTCGTACCTTGTGTCGATGGAAGATCAAGCTTCCTCCGCTTTGCTGTACGTGGCACGCGTAGCTGAGTAGCAGCTGGCTTTGGTCTCGGTGGCTCTACTCCATCCCTGCGCGGTCTACGTATATTTGGCGTAGAAACAGGTATTTCTGGCTCAGGTGGGCTACTGGCGGGTGCATCATTTGGGTTATATTCCTTCTCTTGTGTCTCAATGTCGTTGCGACTCGTCTTTCGCTCCGGAGACTTTGTTCTAGGCACAGGCTTAAGACCTCTACTCTGAACTTCTCTTCGGTATATTTCGCCTTCTAAAGCATAAGGGTGTAATTGAATGGGCTTGCGCTGACGAAATGCGCGCGTTGACTCCTGCTCCTCCAAAATCTGCATCTGCAGTGTAGTTGAAGATGGTATGACAACCTGTACTGCGGTTCTACGATGAGGCTGAGGCGTGCTGTGACCTGAATTTGGCGACTCCAGGTCGGTAGGTGGGTCAGAGAGAGTGTCATCATCAGAAACATCGGATAGTACTTCTATGCCAAACGCGCCGAGGATGTTAGAGGCGATATCCATTTTCGCAGTGCCAGGAGGGTCCAGCAAGGTACTTCGGCTTAAGGTATTATAGAATGGTTGCGAAAGGGCCATATTTTCGCCGCTTTCCTGTGACTCTGGTGGTGAAGCCGTCGAACCCGGTAGCCCCAACAGTTGTGAGTATTCATTTTCTTTCTTCGTTTGCGACCTAGGTGCTGGCGATATCTGTAGTGCATCTGGGCTATCTGGTTGTTCTTGTCCGGAATGATACGTAGCAACTGGTGTGGATAGAGAGGTCGGGGGGTGCCTGGGATCTTCAAAGTCTTTCTCCACGTCTATTTCACTAGAGCCCGGATCGCCTGGGGCTTTGTTTTGCTCTTCTTTGTAAATTGTGTCATTGCCGACGCGCTCGACGCGGCCTCCAAGGGCGGCATCTGGCTTCGAACTCTGGCTCTCGATTTGTGAAACCTCCTCGTCCTCATCGGAATCCTGGACATATCCTTTCTGTCTCCATTGGGACATTTGGGCGTGTCTGCATATCGGTGTACGAATCGAAGATGGTGGGGTGAGGCTGCTGGTCAAGAGCATTGTGCTTCGGTAAAACGCCACGAACGCGTCAACCCGTGAGCCACTAGCGCGAATATGAGTGCGGAAGTGGATCGGAAAATCTTCGGCGTGATGACTTCACCATCCGCTCTACATCAAACAACGAAAGACAAAATGGCGGGTCGGTTAATTCCAATTATTGTTACTGGAGCTGTGGGGGTTTCAGTCGGCATAGCCACTTTTAATCCAGAATTCAAAGAGCAAAGAAGAAAGAAGCTCGAAGAGGAATATAACTGGTCAGTACACGCGCACAAAATTTGTCATTTGCATTCACTGACAATATTGCCAGTGAGATCGCAGCTGCATCCAACATAGCCGACCAAGGTCTTGTACCCAAAACAACGAATGCTCTCCCGCCTTTATCACCACAGCAACTACCTTCCAGGCAAACAGAACAGAATGAGGGCACACCAGCGTCTGCGCCATCGAACACAACTTCTTGGTCATCAATACTTGGGCTTTGGGCATGGGAGAAATATCCTGAGAAAGAGGTAGCCCTCGTTGCACGGAAGCGGGTGACGACGCAAGGTGAAGCCAATGAAGCGTCAGGCAAGCTTTGAACATAGTTCCACACTTATAGATTGAGTCTTGTCTCTAGATCTTCCCATCGCCCCCGCCTCAGCAAGTCTAGGCGCTTCAACTTGTCGAGCCACTTTCTCATAGACTCCGCCATCACCACATAAGTCCCAGCATCGAGTTCCAGACATGCCTCCGCAAGACCCAGCAGCCCCTCGTATATCCATTTGCAGTCCACCTCGTCCTCTAGGATTTCTTGGATATACTCCATCTCATGTTTGTAATGCTTCTGCCGCTCGCTGTTAGTCAGATCATGAACAATAAGTTGATGCGGCGGACAGGATGGCGACAAGGTTGACATTAGATACTGGTGGTAGAACCAGATAGACTGGTCAAATGGATCGGTATTGATGGCTTCGCATATCAGGGACAGTTCTGTGTGGAGGAAGGCGCGACGTGCTTCAGCATCTGCATTGCGCTCGTCGAGGATGCGAGGAATAAGCTGACTTCGGTTATGCCAAGCGGAGAAGTTGGAAAGATTGGTCTTGATCAGCTTGGTTGTGTATTCGAATTCTGGCTCGGCGAGGCCATGGGGCTTGTCTTGGGTAGCGATGCAGGTCAAGCGATCGATTTGCGAAACCACCAGGCGTCTGTAACTCCAAGCATGGAAGTTCCGACTATCAGCGTGCAACATTTTGTTAATTAGCTGGAGCTCGCCTGCCCACAGCGTACGTGCTGCTTCCGTACCTAGTATAGATTCCGCGTGGTGCAGAAGCCAATCCCGGTGGTTCCATATCCAGTAGCACTTTGGAAATTTCCTCAACAAGGTGAAAGTAAGCTGCAAATCGCCCTGAAAAAGTTCATCGGACGACTGTTGCGAGCCTCTCACAGAAAGCAGGCTATTGAGGACTCGGCGCCGGTGATTCCATATCGTGTAGTACTCCGGGTTCTCATTCAATAACCTTGTGATATGACCCAGGGCTTCTAAGGTGTACTGCTTCTCGGCAATCTGGTGATACAGACAGTTAGTGTTGGCCTCTAACTATAGCGCGCGAAGCCGTACCTTCGTATTCACCAATTCTACTAGATTCTTGTACTGGTCGATCTGCTGGAGCTCTTTCTGTCGCGCCTCCTCTGAACGTACGGCGGGACCTGAACCGCGCGAGATGCCGTGCTATACAACATCAACATGCTGGCTCACACATGTCTGCATCTCCACCAACTTACACTTGCCATGACTGTGTGGCGAAACGTTCGTCAAGGACCGCTACTTACTTGGGTGGAAACTCTCGGGGAAACATTACCCCACTACGCGTCGCGTGCTTTCCTGTACATCGATCCCCAAGGAAGGTCACTGTCAACACACCTCTGATTATATGCATCGAAGAACCCTAAGAAACACCATACCGTCATTGCTAATTACACTAACAACAGTAACGATATTCACAGCAAGATCTCGTTCCACTAAATTCACTCGTCACAACTTCTTCTTGGCAGTTGACAATTACGCCTCGCCATGTGCTGAATTTCACGCACAACAGCTTACTTCGACCCCGAGAACTATTCAGTATGAGCGATGTTGATGATGAGCCTTCATTGTATCTCCCCGGATATACTACGCCGCCCCTATCACCCACCAAGACCGTCAGCACCGACGGCTGGGGTTCACCCAGGACTCCAAGATCGCCTCGCAAAACTCAAAGTGGTCTGTTTACTCGAGTGATCAACGACAATACAGACTCTCCAATCTTCACATCTGCAGCTTCTCCTACCAAGGCAAAGTCCGCCTTCCTTCTCGGCACCCTTACTATTCCAGAGATACTTCATGCTAGCAACGAACTTGACGCACCGCGGTTTAATGACGACTCCCCTACAAAGCAAGATACACTTATACATCCAAATCAATCACCTGCTCCTTGTTTCTCTGGTCTAAATAGCTTCCACGCCCCTCCAGCACTTAGGTCAAACAAGGATCCTTGTGACGACTGGATTCAGCATCTTGCAGATAACCCCACTCGAGAAAAGCTGTTGCCAGAATTGCAGAAAAGCTTTCATAGACGCTCATCACACAATTTTTTTGTTGCATCGAATCGTAGAATTTCTACTACATCACCATGTTCCGCAGCAGACTCACCCGATGACGATGATGTAGTACTATCATCCTCAGTTATTACCAGCGCCCGAGATCGTTCCTTTTTGCCTACCGAGATAAACCGACTCCCTCTCCGTCAATCTAGCTCTCCCTTGAGGCCAAGTCAATGGGTAGCATGTGGCGGGTTGTTGCAATCATCACGCAAAAGCCAGGTTGGCGCAGCAGATCGATTCATCGCTTACCGCCGCCCAACTACTGTCGCACGAGAAAGTTTCGAACTAAACAAACAGATCAAGCGTCTAGGAACTGGTCAGATCACTCGTAACGATGGCTTAGATAGAGATCCTTTTAGCCGCGTACTGCGCAGGAGCGCACGTTTCAATGACGAACTTCACGGTTTGAGGGAGGCACACTCCATGATTATAGAAAGAGCTGGCGCACAGCGAAGAAATGTCAATCTGTCTCACAGAAGCCACTCCTTAGCATTTGGCACTCGTCAAATCAGTGTCGGTGCTGTCTGGACAGTAGGAGGATCTTCAGTTGTGAATGGAACAACTGTGATTGGAGTATCTACCGGCAGAGGTGGGATGCTTGGAAGCGGAACAAATGCGCCGCTCTACACCTCGTCATTCCTCAATCGCGCAGATCCTGAAGCAGAACTGGAAGCATACGAATGTCGCCTGGCGCTGGCGCTTGACGTTGATCAGTCTGATCGAATCTTACAACATTCAGCACCATCCTGTACCTCTCAAAATACAAAGTACAGTACAACGACTCCCTACCGAAAATATAATTGGCGTGATGGAGCTTGGATCAAGGATGGTGTCATCTTGCGTTTGTTCCCTAGTGTTCTAAAGGTCACGTATCACTTATGCTGACCATTTGGCTGAAACAGCTCGACGATGGCAGCCAAAGCTACGAAGACCCGTGCCGATCTTGCCTTTCAGATATGTTCCTATGCTTCATTAGCAAGATGATACTAATGACCCCTCACAGTGTTAGACGCTCCTCAACTGCGCGATGACTATTACTGCACTCTCCTCGCTTATTCCTATACTGCAAAGTGTCTTGCGGTCGGGCTCGGAAACTACGTACATCTTTGGTCAGAACGATCCGGTGTTTCAACACCGGAGTCGCTGAATACTGTCCTTCCGTCTGCTGCACTCGACGTTCAGCATGTCACATCATTAGACTTTTCTTCGACACAAGGTGCCCAAGCTATCCTTGCTGTAGGGCGAGCAGATGGTCGAATATCGCTTTGGAGCCCGTACGATTCTGAACCGCGCTTCGATGCTACACAGCCCAAGCCAGTGTCTTGTGTCTCTTGGAGACCGTGTATCGTCCATCGCCCCTCCCTCCGTGACAGAGCTATGAATGTGACCACAGAGGAGCTACTTGTTGGGGACGAGGTAGGGCACATCTATTTCTACAGTATTGAGTGGCCATCCGCGACCCAGAGTGCACTTTTTGGTTGGCAAGGTGCGATGACCCTGCTCGCTCGAATGACGATTCATACACAACAAATTTGTGGACTGTGCTGGACCCCGGACGGTGAACTGTTTGCGAGTGGTGGCAATGACAACAATTGTTTCTTGTTCGAAGCGACCAAGGTCCTTCGACCGAACAATAGTAGAGGAGATACATTAGCTACCCCCGCGGTCCGCGAAGGACCGAATGGTGAGTCTATATACACCGTGACCAACAATTCCGGTCCCGTCCTTCACGTGTCACACGCTGCAGCAAAGCACAAGTGGACTCTCAATGCCGCAGTCAAAGCAATGGCTTTCTGTCCCTGGCAACGCGGCCTGCTCGCCATTGGAGGCGGGTCAAACGATCGATGTATACACTTCTACCACACACGCTCCGGCACGTGTCTCGCGACCATCGATTGCGCAGCCCAAGTCACCAGTCTTGTGTGGTCACAGACGCGCCGCGAAATTGCAGCCACATTTGGTTTCGCACAGCCTGAGCATCCGTACCGTGTTGCAGTCTTCGCGTGGCCTAGCTGCGTGCAAGTTGTTGCCGTGCCGTGGTGGGATGAGAATAGAGCATTATGTGCAATCGCCTACCCTGGTGGACCAACAAGCAGCCCATTTCCAGACGGTCGAGACGAAGACGACAGTGGAGGCGGAGGTGGCAATGGGGTGTGGTCCAAGCAAGGCGTTGAAGAAGGATGCATTGTCGTTGCAGCTAGTGATATGGCGATCCGGTTCCATGAAATATGGAGCGATAAGCGGGGTAGTATAGGTGCTGGGGGTTCAATAAGTAACGGGACTGCAGGTCTGCTGGGAGGCAGCGATATCCTAGAGGGGCTGCACGGCATCACAAGAGAAAGTGCCGTGATCAGGTAGACATACTTCCTCAAGAAAGGTCAGAATGAAAACTGCACACGGCCCATATATTTTACATCTGATTCTGCAATGGATGTACACATGCCTAGTATTAATGTATAATTGTGCGGTCTTGATGCCTATCGATGATTATCAGATCAAGGGCTGTCTTAGGTCCAATTGAGGAATGTCAATGAAATCAGGCACATTTCGAGCAGTTCAGGTCGTGAGAGATGCAATTGCTTTATTGTAGAGACAACTGTCTCATGCAGTCAGTGGTATGAAGCGCCTAGAACCCAAGGTTTCCATTCAGATACAGGAGCCTACACTACTTTTTCGTGCCGACGCCTAAGTTATCATTCCACGACCTAATCATGCCTTCGTGACCTTCTCCTAATGCCTCATGGAAGAAGCCCTCCTCTTCCTGGCCTCTTCGTGAGCAGCCTTGGCCTGGCCAATGCGCTTCTGGAGGATCTGTGCGTACTCGTTCTGCCAAACAATCAGTATCTACTTTGAATGTGAGAGGGTTATGATAACGTACGGCAGCATCCTTAGAAGCCTCCGCACGGCGGCGCTTGAGTGCGATCCTATGACGCTTGTGTTGGAGACGCTGGGGAGTGACCAGGCGCTGGATCTTGGGAGCCTTGGTGTAGGGCTTTGCGCCTTCTTTCTTTGGCTGAACCTCGCGGCGGATAACGAACTTGCGAACCTATAGTTTATGGTCGTCAGACTCAACCCTTTGCTAAGAGGATTGGCGAAGAAGCTATGAGAAAACTCACATCATCTTCCTTGCTGAGACCAAAGAAGCGTTGGATCTTGGTCGCACGCTTAGGACCAAGACGCTTGGGGTGGACAACATCGGTGAGGCCAGGAATGTCAGCGTCGCCCTTCTTGACGATGCTCAGAGCAAGGACAGAGAGGTCCATGCCGACGATGCAACCACGGACAGACTTCCTCTTGCGCTCGCCGGTACGACGGGGGCGGTAGCAGGAGTGGCCGTCACCAAGAAGGAGGCGGACACGAGTAGGGTGCATAACACCCTGCTTCATCGGGAAACCCTGCTTATCATTGCCGCCAGTGATCCTGAGGACATAGCCCTTGAACTCGTCGCCGACGCTGTCGCCAGGAACCTCGTGTCCCATACGGCGGTCCATGAAGACACGGAGCTTACGCTCATCTTCGATTTCGATCAGTTTCTGGGTGCCGTTGTTGGGGTAGGAAACGTTGAGCTTCATCTTGACGGCGGCGTGGAGATGACGGTGTGTTGCTGCAACGTTAGTAGAATGTCGTGGTGTCAATCGAGAATCGAGAATTGCAATTGTTGATTTCGTTAGCGGTCTCGCTTGTTTGTGCGCTAAAGCGCCTGTCTTGGCATATCACGTGATAGCGCGATCCGGCCTGTGCTTAGGTGTGTCCTCAAGTTTTGCACGAGAAACATGATTGCCGAATAATGGTCTGATTAGCTGTTGTAATTATGAATCCAATTATGATACCCACGGCCTGCGTATCAAGTCTCGTATCATAATTCTCGTTCCGTTCCAAATTTGAGCACTTGCCAACAACGCCATTCCATGCCTTGCCTGGACCCTTGCAATATGATGCTTTTAACAATATCAATGGAGAATACAAATACAAAGCTGAGAACCTTATGCTAGATCTAATTCATGAACTCGACTGGGGGTCTCGCGGTGCTAATGGTCTTGCCCTGCGCTTTCTGCGCCTGAATTGGTCCCTCAATACCCTCCATAGTTTCTGAGGGTGTCAAGACCCCTGGAGATACAGTGGTGTCTTCAACTGCAATAGCAGGTAGATTTGGCGAATCGCCGTGGTCTTCGGGATGATATACGATTGTGGAACTACCGGCTCGTCTCCTGTTGACCGAGTTTACTTCAAAGTTAATAGGCGAAACGCCTTCATCGTGGTTATGTGCGTGAAGGCGGGCCAGCGCTGCTGCCAGATCTTCCGCGTGCACAAGTTTATTTGGTGCATCTTCGTCCTTCATCTCCCAGCCCATGGGAGGAGACGGCGGTGGCGAGATGAAGAATAATTTATCTGACTTTGGCAGTGGTAGATGTTGATCTGAGGGATTCAGAGGTGTATTCATGCCAAAGTAGACACGTATTCGGCAACCCATGAGTTGTTCTCCATCAAGGGTTTGTCGGATTTGTATCGCAGAGTCGATATCGAAGAAGGAGACCACTATCCTGCGGAACGACTTGAGTGGCGCCCATGTGTGAATCTTGACGTGTTGGTCTATTGTTTCTCGAATCTCGGTCAGGGTCGTGATATGGAAGATCTCGGGTGCGAGGAGATTCTGCAGATGCTGTCAACTTGGCCCCGTAGAGATCCAATAATATACACACTGTGATTATGAGGGTGTTGGAGGGTGGGGACGGCTCGACCAGCGGTGGCAGGTCTGAAAGATCGAGAGAAAGTGGCGATTTGCTCCCTGATGACGTTTGCGAGCGCTGTGGTGAGGGTACCGTGACTTGCATGTTTGTAGTTGTGGATGATTTGTGCGCGCAGCTAGATGCTGGATGGAAGTCTGTCTGTGCAGGTGGTTGGTGTTAGTGGCAAGTGAAGAGACAGTTCAAGTCTTATATCAAACGCCGCCTGAGTACGGCATTGCAGTGCTCTAACTTCCGCAACCAGCGAGTTCTTGGGGCAGTGCAAGTGCCAAGTCCAGATTTCGCGGTGGCCAACCGCGTGCCATCGCAGAGCACTGCCCCTCCATCAACAACTCCACGCACAGTGCGCTCAGGGAAATCCATTCGGGCCTCGGCGAATGGCGTAGACTGTTGAAAATCATTGATGGACGCGCCCATGATCCGCAGCGAAAAGGAGGTAAATGTGTGCGCCTCGCTGACCAAGGGCCAACGTTGCAACTCTGCCTCAATGGTATGATCTGCATTTCACCAGGACACCCCATGAAGCCCTTGCTTCAAGCAATACTCACGTGTATCGGCAATACTACTCGGCATAACATGTTACATACCCAACTGCTTGAGCCGTAGTTTCGTCCACTTCTGCACAACTATAC
Source organism: Ophiosphaerella korrae (assembly GCA_028456385.1). NCBI lineage: Eukaryota > Fungi > Ascomycota > Dothideomycetes > Pleosporales > Phaeosphaeriaceae > Ophiosphaerella > Ophiosphaerella korrae. The sequence continues at coordinate 122,685 of JALNQF010000038.1, read as the reverse complement.
TACTATATATGTAGGCACATCGCCTCGTACCACAGGCGCCTCAGATAACCCTTCTCCTGTCTAGCCTCGGATTTATGGGGAATGCTGCGGCTTGAGAGAACACATGTCTAAGCACGGTCAGCACGCCGTGAAATAGTCAAGGCGCAGTTGCCCATATTCCAGATTTCATATTCGCGTCTCCATGATTACGTACCATGTCTGAGGCTAGCGGGTATCACCACGTGCAGGGAGTCAGTCAACCTGATTAAGATGCCTAGAGTATGCTAGAAGCTTGGTGTCCTTGCCTGGTCGTGCAGCAGAAAGTCTGCAGGCTGAACGAGGCTGGCCAGTCATGGTACCATGACTCGTGCCCATGGGGCGAATCATTCCAGTAATTAGACAACCGTAGGAATCATCTTGAGACAACCATAACATGCTTGATATCACGTGTAGACTCCAGGAAGGGGTACTTGTGGTAGTGGTAAGGTAGGCTATAGACGACTACCTACGGTAACGAGGTTTCCCCCCAGATGAACTATCCCGCTTTTGCCTTAGCATCTCTGGTGGTTCCAGGAAGCTCTCTCATCTCAAAGAACTTTAGGAATTGTCATTGTTGCCGCCACCCGCCCCAAACACGTCGCTTTCCGCCTTGCCTCTTGATCGCCTCGCCCACCAAGCCCCCGTAGCTAACCTTTACTAACACAGCCTGCACGCCTAGCCAGCACGACACGATGGACTACGATCCAGAAGGCGGCGCAATCAACGTGCGCTTCCTCCAGGTACGCGCCGCACGCTTTATTCGCAACTCACACTCCAATATCCAGCCACTAATATAGTTATGCCTAGGCCGATAGCCAGCGTGCCAACTTCATTGTCCAGAACTTCAACCTCGAGACCGCAAACTCACTGCGACGGGTGATGCTTGCAGAGATTCCCACCATAGCCATCGATGTCGTAGAAGTTCTCGACAACACGTCCGTACTCGCCGACGAGTTTGTTTGCCATCGCCTCGGCCTGATTCCGCTTTCATCAAGAGGTGTAGAGGATCTGCTCTACTCGCGTGACTGCGACTGTGAAGGATACTGTGACCAATGTTCTGTCGTTCTCACTCTCAACGCAAAATGTACGGGCAGTGAAATCATGAAGGTTTATGCGCGAGATCTAGTCATCGAGAGCAACAGGCCCAACGACGAGGTGGGACGGCCGGTGATCACAGACTCGGAAGGCACAGGTAGCTGCATTGTCAAGTTACGGAGAGGCCAAGCAATACAGATGCGATGCATCGCGAAAAAGGGCATTGCCAAGGAGCATGCAAAATGGGCGCCCTCGGCTGCAATCGGATTTGAATACGACCCTGCGAACAAACTCCATCATCTCGACTACTGGTTTGAGGAGGACCCAGAGAAGGAGTGGTATGATTCTCCATTCTCCGCCATGTGTATATTTAACTAACAGCGCAATATCAGGCCCAAGGATGAGGAGCGCATCAATTTAGACGGAGGCCCCGCAAATCCTGACGAGCCTTTCAACTATGATGCAGTCCCGACTCGCTTCTTCTACGACGTTGAAACATGTGGCGGCCTAGATCCCGACCAAATTGTCACCATCGGTATCCAAACACTCCAGCAGAAGCTCGCCAGCATCATCCACGAACTGCAAGGCGGCAGCGGCGCAGACGGTATGGACCTAGGCGGCGCACAGAGCCCGACCATGAACGGGGCAGGATATGGCGGTGGCGATGCTGGGTACACGACGCCTGGGTATGGCGGTGCAAGCCAGTGGGGTGGTGCAGGGGGTGCAGCCCAGGGTGGAGCTACGCCGTATGGAGCCACACCGTACGGGCAGAGTTGGTGAGACCCTGGGTCGGCTTGGGGCATGCTCGTGAACGGATATTGTAGAACATTGCATGGGCCGGCGTTGAAAAGGCGGGGCGTCAAATCTCAAAGCGGGGGCGAAATCAAGCGAATAGCTAGTGGAGATGAGGAAATCGTCTTATGAACCTCGTACCCTGCCTGAAGCCGTTTCGTCATGACTAATTTTACAGTATACAACAACTTTTGTCCATGATGCGTGAGGGGGGAATATATATACAAGACTCGCCAATCCAAGTGTACGCAGGTGGACCAAAAACGCCGTAGCTGAATGATATTTCTTTCAGACCCAGCGTGCTCGCACATGCGTCTATGCATTTTTCACCACACCGACCTTGGCAGGCCTCAGCACTCGTCCATTGAGCAAAAAGCCCTTCTGCTGAGTGTGAAAGCAAATGCCGTCTTCTTTGTCTGGCTGCGGTGCCTGGAACACTGCCTCGTGCACGTTCGGGTTGAACTTCTCGGCGCTCTCGCTGGGGTCGAAGCGCTCGAGGCCATGCTTCTTCAGCGTGCTGATCAAGATACTGTCTGTCATCTTGATCCCGTCGTGCAGGGCGATGAGGTCCGAGTTGCCGTCTGGCTTCAGCTTGTCTGCAGGGACGGTGCTGAGGGCACGGTCAAGGTTGTCCACGGATTCGACGAGGTCGCGGGCGAAGCGTTGGATGGCAAAGTCCTTCGCGCCTTGGATCTCACGCTTGGTGCGCTCTTGGAGGTTGCGGAAGTCTGCTACCGAGCGCAGATACTTGTCCTAGAAGAGGGCTCGGTTAGTTTTTATCTTGTTGTCTAGGCCGTGGAGGGGCCATGCCTTGAGCTCGACAATTTCCTTGTCCTTCTTCTCCACATCGGCCTTCAGTTTTGTCGCCTCGTCATTTAACACATCCTCCTTCTTCTCGGCGGCTTCGCCATCCTTGGCTGCCGGTGCGTCTGAATACCATCGAATGGCTGGTGATGTGGCTACCCGCCTACTCGCATGGGCTGGTCTGAGGGGCGCAAAGGCGGCTGTGTGGCGGGCGGCTTGCCTGGGGGCACCGAAGATTGCTCTTTGCAGCATTGTGTGTGAAGGCTTGGATATTGGGGGAGGCGGGCGTACAGATTTGAATATCTTGGTGTGCGTGGAGCGATGATGTAGAGGTTTCCTGAAAATTTCGGAGCTGTTGTCGGAGGCGGCAGGGATCCGTGTCCCTGCCTCGGATCGCCTTCACATACAGCACAGCCACAATTGGTCTGGTCAACATGGTGCCTCAATCTTAGTTCGATGATACATCATGCGCCTTACACCATCTTGCTTCGCGGTCTGCCGTTTGCGCTTCATGTCTACTTCTACCGCACGCTCGATACCTGTACAGAAGCCCATAGAAGCCTCCTACTATCGCGGAGGCACTTCGAGAGCCGTCATAATCCAACCCCGTCATCTCCCTAAAGAGCGTGCAAAATGGCCCAATGTGTTCACTCAGATAATGGGAAGCGGTGATCCCTATGGGCGTCAATTGGATGGTATGGGGGCTGGCATCTCGAGTCTCAGCAAGATATGTCTCGTTGAACCGTACAACACGCCCAAAGTAGCTGCTTGCAAGTCGCAACAAAGAGGACTTGAGCACCATGTGCATATTGACTACACATATGTTGGCCTTGGAATTGAAACGGAGCAAGTTGATGTTGCAGGCAACTGTGGAAACATGAGCTCAGCAATCGGCCCATACGCATACAATGCTGGTATACTGCCAAGAGAAATGTGCACTCGAAGAGATGGCTTGGTCACGGTCAAAATTCGGAACACAAACACTGGGAAGATGATTGACTCAACATTCGAGGTTTTGGACGGGCAAGCTGCCATCGTAGGAGACTACACCATCGACGGTGTTGCTGGGTCTGGTTCACAAATCAAGTTAGACTTCAAGCATCCATATGGCAGCAAGACTGGCAAAGTACTCCCAACTGGTAAAAAAGTGGAGGAGATTGCTGGCTACCAGGTATCGTGTGTTGACGGCGCCAATCCAGCTGTCTTTGTTCGTGCAGCCGACGTTGGTGTGGATGGCACAATTCTGCCAAACGACTTCAACAAATTGCCTGATAAACTCGATCTTCTGGATCGTATTCGTAGAGCAGCAGCAATAGCTATGGGTATTGCGCAAAGTGAAGAAACAGTACCACGTACAATACCGAAAATTGGACTTGTGTCCAAGTCCTCAACACATTCCATACTATCTGGCCGAACACTCCAAGTCGACCAAACAGACCTTGTTATTCGTTTCATCTCGGACGCGCAACCGCATCGTGCTATTCCGCTTACAGCAGCCCTCACAACAGCGGTTGCTGCTCGAATTCCAGGAACTATAGTCGAAAAAGAACTGGCTCCTGGCTCGGTTATGAAGGACGCAATCACAATCGGACACCCAAGCGGGCGGATACAAGTCAACGCTAAAATGGATGAAGACGACCCCTCAATTCCCATAAATGCGACAGTATACAGGACTTGCAAGAGACTATTTGAAGGTAACGTGTTCTGGACGGACCGGGAAACTGACAGCAGTACGCCTTCTATTAGCCATGGAATTGGGGGAGATCATTCGCTTGGAATGGCCTTCGTTCTTGAGAGTAGGTGTCAAAATATCGAGCATCTATTCGGCAGTTCCTAAGATTAACAACCCCATTCCAATATCGACATTCATGGATAGAGCCTAGGATTTAGGTCAGCCAGATGAAATGACACAGTCCTCGTTATAATAAATACGATACTTTGAGCATCAAGGTCCATCATCAATTCCAAAGTCTTCGAGTCATACAATCGTTTCGTATTGGACTCCCACAGTCCCTTTGAATAGTTGTTCTTCATGCGTATGATATTATATATCAACCTCCTCTGTAAAATTGGGGCGCAAAATATGCTAGCGGTGTTTCTACCTTCATAGGCTGTTGTAATAAACTCATAAACGCACTACTACACAACACCAAACAGTCCCAGGGTTTTAGGTCATGTCTGCCCTCTGGGAAATCATAAAGGAATATTTAACTTTTGGAAGGGGGATGCACATTATTCAGCCGTGTAGCCTACTCCACAAGATTTCAACAACGGCTAGTGTTCTACTTTGGTATTCGTGTGACCAATATTGTAGTTAAACGTCCAATAGTAGATAAATACTAGATGACAAATCTCTTCTACTACTATTATAAGATTTCGAGACCTTCTAAGGGCTAATAGATTAGCAGATCGAAGAGGAGTGGGAAAGGTTGGATGGTAGATCGAACATTAGTTAACCGGTGTTTATACTACAAACCTAGCTAATTAAGCTACACCGCTAAATGATCATCGCATACTTATTTGGATTTTGTGTAAAAAGAAAAAAAGAAAGAAGCCCTACTTTAATGGCATCAGTGCAACTGAACAGATACAGGCAGGTGGGCTAAGAAGCGCTTGTTTTGTTGAGTATATTTATACTCACACCTCGTTTTTACCAATTATTTGAGTACATACATATGGCCCACCCAATATGTATGGAGTATTCTGTCACTACCACCTGAAAGGACAATACCATCACACCAACACCATACAATGCTAATCCCGAACGAAGCGAGCAGCCACCTCGTGGAACTGCAGATGAAGACGTAGCGTTGAAACACAAAAGGAATCTTGTAGGACATTAAAACGAGACTCAAACATATGTAGCGCAAGTTACAGCTCCTTGCATCCTTCGAGATCGGCTTCATTGTGCCACTACATAGGTAGCTTGGTCGAAACGCACACCCCTACATATCGGACTACACTTCAACACCATTCTTACCAGGTTTATCCTTAACCAGAATTAAATACCGCATACCAACAATGCCATGTCCAAGTCTTGAATAGACACAATACGGTCACTGATACTCTGCGACACCGGGATTCCGGACACCGAACCCACTGATTCAGATCCATCGCAAACACCGCATCAGTCCTAATCAACATCCTGAACTATTCAGGGTGTAAGAGACATATTGTATAAGTGTCACAAGTGGGCTATTAACTTCCACATCCAGATCTGCCCCATGCCTCAACATGCATTCACCCCTGTCGCACCCATATCTTCGTACCACATCACAACCCAGATGAAACCCAACAACATTCTAGAAACAATTAAGCGAGTTCGGTTCCATCGCAATCCGAGACTCTGTACACTGCGTCCCGTTCCGGCTTACCGTTGGTGTAACCAGGTCGTGCATCTCACGTCAGCTACTTGATATGTTTCGCATCAAGGCTAGATCGGTGACCAGGGAACAACAACGCATGGCGTACGTAAGAAGTTGATGCGAAGATAAGCTTAGACATGGGTTAGGTTGATGTTATGATGAGATATGCACATGGATGGCAGGGAAGATGACCTGCATGAAGGAGAAATCAGCGTGTTGCGATGGGACTCAGGTGTCATGGTGGTTTTGGGAGGGGGCTTTTGAGTTGGGATTTATTGTTCGACAAGATGTAGGAAGGGGAGTATGATGGGACAAGAGGCATGGCAACAGGATTCTTGGGAAGGATTGAATAGCCGCATGATAGGAAAGGGTTGACATCTTTGAAATAGTAATGTTCGCAATCGTAGTGACAACAAAGATAATGAGGAAAACTAGGATTTTGATGCATTAACGAGATGACTCTATCTAAGAAGATGTATACTTGAGAGGAAAAGACCCATGAATTAGCAACCTAAATAGAAAATATGGGACATCAATGTTCTTCTTGAACTCATCTGACTATGCATAATGATTACTACGACATCTTCTCCAGTATACACATAGATTATGGTGTAGAGTCATTTAAGATAGTGTAGTTTCATTTGAACTAATTCCTTCTTTCTCTTGTTTGCCGAATCGATCAGATTTGACTGCGGAACACCATTATCACCAACTACTGACGCTGAATAGGCATACGGAAGCACAGTAATTAACTTATATAGCAACAATATTATACAAGTCTACAAAGCATGCCAAACGCCCAGATGAAGAAAATTACCTCTCTAGATATTCTAGCTCACTCACGTATTATCGCGAAAACATACTAGGAGCCCTACCTAACAACAGCTCGTAGAAAGTCATCTTAGTGTGACACTTTCAGTTTACCAAGAGACGATGCATTCACATTGTGCATATCTCTCAGCCATCGTACCATGATCACGACCGATACCCCACGCATTCCGTTATCGCCAAACCTTCTCCCAGTCTTTCCCGCTTGTCGGATCTGGGATAGTTTACAGGCTAAACGACGCTTGTCATCCCATGGTACAATCCTGCACCGATTCTCCTGCGAGAAAACAACCGGGAAACATGCTTCTACTGTACGTAGCCCCTTAGATACTCACGCGCGACATTCAAGTGCCGGGTGACTTTCGGCAGCTAGCCTTTGGGTTTGCACTAAAGTTGCGTATGCGTGGGTTCACCGGCTCCGAAGTAGTGCCGAAGCGGAGAGAAGCCTGGGCAGGGTGTTTATTGATTTGGAAGGGGCACTAAGATCTAGAATCCAAAGCACTAATATATGAGCGAAGAGGCAGTTTTCAACTTGGAGAAGACAAGCTGTGATCATATGTGGAGTGATTGAAGATGGACAATCATGTTAGTGATGGCGTTTGAGGAATTTGGAGATCACAATCTGTTTCTGTTGCAAAAGGATAATCATGGCCTATTTTGTAACTTAATCATTATGAAGCGAGCAAAGCGCAGAATCATGTGATGGATGATTGTGATGATGTACGTGAACACGTTAGTCTAGTAGACTAGGAGACTTGACTTGAATTGCTCACTTTACTTTTGAGAACCTGCATATCGCAGCTCGGCTCACTGATACATGTTCTTCAAGAAAGGGCGATATGAAGAGTTCCCTAAGTAGCATGAAGATCGGGTGTGTCTCCTTCCGCGTCAGGACATGCAGTGGGTATCTGAGCTGTCCGGCCCTTGCACAAGACGCGATACTGATCAGGGTTTCCTCCGCACCGTTCGATCATTATATACGACTAAAATACGAATAGCTTCCAGCTCCGGCTGAGGACTTAAAGTTCAGGAAAATATGATCCTGGTGCCTAACTGTTCTTCAACTAGATCTGCGCAAACATGTAGCGATGGGCTCGGAAGAGTAGATTATCTAACCAGGAGAATTACTCGTGAGCAACCCGAGGTGTGGAGCAGAAGAAGCGAACTACAGACTTGGAACGACCACCTGGTGGTGTGGGAAGCAAACGACTACTGCATTGTGGAGATTTTTAAGGTGAGTGATGAACGTTAGTTTGGTGGGCCATTATTCATGGCAATACCCTCACCGCCCGTTCGCAGATCTTGGGGTACCTAGCCAAACCTAAAGACGCAGCCGACAGTAGCTGCGATGGTATTGAAAGCGCTGGCCGTCTGGTGACAGTGGAGCTGACGGATAGCGGGCAAGGTGTCAGGGTTGCGATGACTTGATTGCGTGCTAATAATTGAGATCATACGGTTTAGAAACGATCAGACTGCATGAAGTAGATAAGTGGTGCATCGCTTCAACTTGAAAGTAGAGTTTGGTGGTGCATCACTTCAACTTGAAAGTAGAGTTTGGTGGTGCATCACTTCAACTTGAAAGTATAGTTTGGTGGTGCATCGCTTCAACTTGAAAGTATAGTTTGGTGGTACATCGCTTCAACTTGAAAGTATAGTTTGGTGGTGCATCGCTTCAACTTGAAAGTAGAGTTTGGTGGTGGCCGGTTTGACGAAAATATAAAGTTTGGCGGCTGGCGCTCTAAAGTATGTGACTAGTGATTAGTGCATCATGCAGGTCATCAAATCAGGCGGACCACAAGTGGCTGCCTCGATCAGACGTCAAAGATTGTTTGACAGCGGATTTCGTAACCTACCAACGCTTAGCGAAAATTTGAAAGTCGGAAACGCAACATCACTAACCACTAATGTAGGTGTAGTGTGACTAGGCCTTGCGGCCATGGCTTCGCTATTGTACGGAAATAAGATTTACCATCAACCGGGGTTTCACACAATTCTCATATTGTCGGCCTCGAAGGTTCAAGAAGAACTAAGAGAAGAAGAGTCGAGGATGCTATTTTTGTACCTTAAAACCTGGGACACCGATGAGAGCGGATATTGAATTAGCCCTCATGCAATCAAAAGAGAGTAGCATGCACATGTTCAGTCAACAGGTGCGTGCTTGAAAAGAAAAGAGACACTCTCGCCGTTATGCGTCCTCCTGCAGGCCTCGGCGAGCTGACCATGTCAGCACAAGACGAATCTGTCACAACTTGGGCGGAACTTACAGTTGGGCTAATGTCGATCGTTTCAATTCGGTCGCAAAGCTCTTTCTTGTCTTCGTGGGGTACCGTATTGGTGACAACAATCTTTTTCAACTTACTACCATTCAGGGCTTCAATCGCATTTCCACTTAATATGCCGTGCGTTACAATAGCAAGCGCATCTTTGGCGCCCTCCGCAATCAAAACGTCAGCAGCCTTTACAAGTGTACCGCAGGTGTCAGCCATGTCGTCTACTAGAATGGCGGTCTTGCCTTTGACATCACCAACTAGTACCATTCTCGAGACTTCGTTTGGCCGAGTGCGTTCCTTGTGTATGAGAGCGAAACCCAAATTTAAGCCGTCAGCGATAGAGGTTGCCCTGTGTGTGCATTAGTCCCAAAGTTTCAGTAAAAAGGACAGGTGCTGAAGTCCGCCTCCGGCACTCTATATTTTAGCGCAGAGGTACGACGACGTTACAGGCCAACCGTCCAAACAAAGGCACGGTTGAGCTTGATCGGATACCCCCAGATGTACCGCATCGAGGAAGAGGCGATTACTTACCTTTTGGCGCCTCCCGCGTCTGGGCTCACAATTACGCAGTCCTTTACATTAAGGTTTTCGCGAATCCATCGCAGGGTGCTCGGCTCTGCGTATAGGTTGTCAACAGGAACGTTAAAGAAACCCTGAATCTGACTGGCATGGAGGTCCATCGTGATTACGTGATTGCAACCTGCTGTTTGAAGCATATTCGCCATAAGCTTGGCGGTTATGGGGGCCCGTGATTTATCCTTCTTATCTTGACGTGCATATGGGAAATTCGGAATCACGGCCGTTATTCGGCGTGCAGATGCTGTTTTGCAAGCGTTGATCATGATTAGAAGCTCCATAAGAGCATCGTTGATGTCGCCTGGGGGTGTAGATTGGAGAATGAATACTGTAGTGTGGTAAGCAATGTTTAGCCACACAAGTTGATCAAAAGCACTACATACCATCTTCGTCTCGGACAGATTCGCCGATAGTAACAGAAGTTTCTTGATTTGAGTATTGTAGCACAAGGATCTTAGTGAGCTCTATTCCCAGCCTGCTACAGGTCAGTGGGGGCAGTCCAAATTGTGAACCATCAGCCTATTGTAAATATCCGGATTTTTGCAACTCATATTCCTCTTATCGGGAGAGCATATCAGTGTGTGTGTAGCTTCATATCCAAAGAGCAATATACCCAGAACATTGGGCTGTCTCCGGATCGTTGCAGGATCACGCGCCGAACAACCGAGTTCACGAAAGTCTACCACTTACCTGTCAGCCACAAGGCGGGCGAGCTCGGGATAGCTGTTCCCAGTGAGCAGCTTGATGCTGTTGGCAGCCATGGTGGTGAAAATAACTGCAGCTGAGTCGTTGCATCCTGAAAGCAGTCGAATGCTGCTGATAAGGTTCAACTTTTCAGGCGAAGACCGGGCACGGACCACAATGCGGAGAAAGGTGGTGCCGGTGTGCAAACCGCCGCACACGGCTGTCTAGGGCTGGTCTGCTCCAGTCTAGACCTTCGACCATTCTGACTCTTGGTCACAGTCAAGACAAGAACCATATCCGTACCAGCAGATTATGCATGGTTGTAGCAACAATTTCTAGCGAACATACTTACTCAACCTCAACCGCAGGACCTTGACCAATTTCCGAAACACCAGACTGGCACCATGTGCCGAGTAGTTTCTATGCGGTAGGTAATGTCATCCTTCCTTGATACATTCCTTCCAATTTTTTAGTTTCCTATCTGCACCCGTAACCCACGTGGCGACAAGAAATCTTGGCGCTTCTGTGTAGTAGTTAATGTCCGAGGTACTTATCTAAGCAAAATTCCCGTCTCAGCTATCAAGATGAGGCTTCATGCATCTAGCATGTTTTGAGCTAGCCTGTTAATTGCTTTTGCGCCCCCGCTACATAGTGGTTTCAACGGGTCTTCCGCCCGTCGCCGTTGAAACATACTATAATGACAGTAATATAAGTATGATACCTGCTAACCCCACTTTGTTGCCGCATCATGAACTTCGTCACGGTGCAGCCTGCCAGAGTCAAAGGAAGCTGCCGAATCTTCTCCACCTTCAACTGTATCTGTTACACGGCAAGGTCTCATCGGCATCATGATCTACCCTTAGTATTACCGTCGCTGACGGATTGCTTTGGTTGCGGATTCACTAAGTCAGGCAACCGAGACTTGACAGAGTCAGAGCCTGGGGTAGCTGTTCATGGGCCAGCTACAAACGACATTGTTCCTTCCTGTTCGTTAGAAGGCTCGGCGCGCCACATCACTTATTTTGGAACATGCAAAATTTTTGGCTAGGGTGTCATTCCTTGATTCATGGACCCCTGCAGGTCGTATCTCCATACATGACGCGCCACAAGGCCATCCTTCTGCGGCTCAATCCTTATCAAACTTGGAAACATGAAACAGCTCCTCTTTTGAGGACCAACATCGCTCACGAAAATGAAAGAAGAAAATGTAAATGTACTAAAGTGATGAACTAAAACAGCCTGGGTATTGGATGCAATTCGGGACAGAAAAGTAAAGTGCCACCATCATGAATAAACAACCGGTTTTGTAGACAACGAATGAAGCTGTCATTGCAAAAGGAGGTATGGTAAGAGTGACAAATACAGGCCGTTAAGACTATCATGCTGCAAAAGAAGGTCATCAGGTGTTCAGAGTGATGCAATTAGTGGGATGCCACATAAGGCGGTTGGGATGGTGTCGGGTCCAAGATAGGTGAGAAGAAAAGTGAGGCCAAAAACACTTGCTAGCAGGTTTGCTCGCACATCTGGCCGATCGCTTTTTCAATGTCGGAAAAGAGACTTAAAACGTGACCATCGGCATAAATTTTGATCGACTCCATCGTCTTGCGGTCATCAACCCGGACAGGGCTGATCGCTGCTTTTGTTGGACTCCGTGGCGGTGTGGTTTGAGCAATATCGTCGCGAAGAGCGCCAGGGTTCAGTACTATGGCTGCAGCAACATGTTCGAGCAGTTTTTGGCGTAGGCGCAGACGTCGGTTTTCTGCCTGCTCTAGTTTAAGAATGAATTCATCAATCGATACATCCAGCTCGGCTAACGCTTCTTCTTGTTTAAGTAGTGACTCGCGAGAAAAGATGACAGTCTCGCCGCGCCTTAGGTAAGAGATCATGCGGCCATGAAGCTTTTGTCGGCCAGCACGCAGTGACTTGTAGGTTTTGCGAAGATAGTCACAGCGTTCATCAAGCGCTCTAAGTTCCTAGGCCAAAGTCAGTAATTGCAATTGAATCAATGGTACAGGACTGCTTACCCTAGATAAGGATGCAACGTCACGCTTGTTCAAGACTTCGAAGTTGCCGGCCTGATCGTACGCTTGTTTGTGCAGTAAACTCTTGTCGGCATCGCTCATGCGTCTCGAGGCTTCAGGTACACGCATGCCATGAGGTAGTTGCCATGTATCTGTTGGTACAGGAGGGGTGTTGTTTGTTTCTGATAGTGTTCGGCTTCGTTGCCTCTTGCTGTTCCGCCGGGCTGGTCGGCCACGATCCATAATGGATGATTCTGATGTGTTCCTGTTGTGCGATGGACCCTGTATAGCGATTGGGTCTCGAATCTCAACTCGTGGGGATCCTCGACTCGAGGATGGCGAGGCTGTAGCAAATGGATTTGTGAATGCAGTAGGTGGTGTGGGAAGAGGTATAACATGGTTTGGGGAACGTCGGGTATCAAATGCACTCAGGGGGGTATTCCCACCAGATGTCATGGATGCAGGCGTTGCGAGCTGGGTTCTGCTCGCTTTCGAGCTCAATGTGAGGGGAGCCGGGGAGCCTCTGCGCTCAACCGCCGGCGACTTGGGAGGTACTTGTGGTGGCAGGTCCGAGTCGGAAGGGTGATTGGCGGTATCAACCTTGAGTAGAGGTCTTGGACTCGCCACAGGACTAAGGATAGGTGATAGGGGTTTGGAGGGGCCTTTGGGTACCTCTGGAAAGAAAGCGGGGGTAGTTTGCTGTGCTGAAATAGGAGAAGGCCCTGTAACGCAAGACACCATTGCATCACCAAATGGGCCTGTTCTCCAGTTTGTTCCTGGGGCACTGCATGACCTTTCATGGCCGAATGTCTCGTGTGACAACTGGCGTAGAGGCGGCCTGCCTGGGATAGTGGCTTGAAAGCATTAGCTTGCTTTTGTCATGCCTTGAGTGAGGAGGGGCTTACGGGAATCAATTGGCATTTCTTGGACAGTGGTCATGGTGTTACCAAGTTCTGGTACGCTGACTTTTCGTCTCCTTGCTAATGAACCAGTGCGTTGCCAGAATGGTACGGTGTCTGTTGGGACGGCAGTATCACTGAGCGAAGTACCAGATCGGCTGACGGAGAGAGCGGCAAGTTTATCGTAAGATGAATTGAATTTGTTGTTGAGGCCAACGGGACTCCTGGAGGATGGCCAGAGCTGGAAACGGGAAGCGGTAGGTTGGTTGAGGTTTGCTAAGGAAGGGCTCTTGGCTAGGGAAGCAGTGGGTTGGGAGATATCTTTGGAAGGCTGGATTTCCTTTAGTGACCTTGATCGACGAGGTAGTAGGGTAGGATCCATTGCTTGATAGAAAATAAAGGCGTGGTGAGGCACTTACATTCATCCTGGCGGATGTTTCGTTAGATATATAAACGGGAGACTTGTCGAGGTCGGGCCTCATGCAATTGGCGATGTGATTCATGGTAGGTGTTTGAGGGTGCCGTGGGTCGCTGTCGGAAGAGCAAGGTTATGAGACTCGGAAGGCTGGCATCTCAAACCTGAGGGTGGTTCCCTGCATAAGACCGGCGAAAGGCAGTCAAGGGATTTAAGTGTGGCTCGTCGAACCTGGGATTGCTACATGCAGCAGCGAGGAGGACCCCTGCGACGGAAAAGTACCAATAACAGCCATGCGTCTAGGCTATCGGCGGCGCATCCAAGGATGGATAGAGCAGGCCTTGGGGTGAAACGCGGGCCTAACCTTAGCAGTGTGACGATTCGTGGGGAACCTATAACGTCACAGTTATAGAGCTAGGATGATCTGCGCATCGTGCAGCACGCACGGTACTAGTGCAGAGAGTGCATGCAGGTGGGCGAGGAGTGAGAGCGCAGTCTAAAGTAAGTTGGGAGGGTGATGTGCATGAGGCGGCATGCGTGCGGGCAGGGCCCGTAGAGGCCGTCAGTTGAGAGGTAGGATTGAGTTTGTGACGCGATGCACCGGCGCTGAGAGCAGGTGGCAGCCGTTCGGCCATAGGCAGGAAGGGTGGTGAATGGAGTGTCTCGTCGCACTAGTGCACACTGGGAAGTGCACCTGACGCTGGGGGCAGGCCATGCGGCTTCAGGGTTCTGCTGCGAACGGCGGGCAGGTTAGCGAGCTGCGAGGCGAGCGGACAAGGACCAAAGCGGCAAGACGGCCGGCCGGTGCAGAGCAGATAGCTGAGGTGAAGCAGATGACAGTTGCGCTGACAATTGCCCTGACATTGCGATGACAATTTCTGGGGGCGTGGCGTTGTGTGGTATTTTGTCACGGTGGGCGGTGCGTTGTGGCCCTCGGCTAGATTTTTGGTGTTTGTGGGCTGGCCTTAGTGGCCATGCTGACCATTGTGGCCATTGTGCGCTGCTCAGGAACGAGGAGCGGCGAACGTTGAACGGCGGCAGGGTTCTCATTGGCTGCCATGGCCGCCTCGTGGCAATCCTGGTTCGACTGGCAGCGGGGACGGGGGTCTAACTCTTCACTGACACGCCGCCAACTGTGCTGCCCACGTCCAAATTCCGGGCCCGGCACACCTCCCTTCTCTCGCTTCGGCCTCTCTGGCCTCACACTGTTCGATCCTACATGGCCTGCAATTACTGTCTCCCCTCGCATTGCCATTCTCCGGCCATCTTCACACGTGCACTCACTCCATGCCTATCACCGCACATCTCCTCACCGTCATTTCGACCCGATGGCTGGGTACCTTGCTATCCTGCTCGACGTCACGGTCCAATTTCCAGCCCTCGATATATAGCCTAGGGTCAGCCTTATAGACCAGCTCGCATCGCTTAAACACGCGACAGGGGTTTGCCGCGTGCGATAACAGCCACGGCTTGCACAACACCACCGTCCAGCTTTTCTGTTTCGGAACGCCGGAAAACTCAAAGCCACTCTCTGATCAAGACTCGCCAAGCTTCCTCAGCATCTTCCAACCTTCCACCCTCCATGCCTCCAATTACCAACTGCCAACTGCCAACAATGCCCGGCTTACCTGCGCATGCACTCCTGCTCCACGCTTCAATTTCATCTGTCAACATCAACTCAACCTGCCCGCCCCAACGTTTCACTGTGGCTTAGGCAAGTGGACCCCCCAGCCCTCCTCTTCCCCTCCTTTCAACGGTTATGCGCGTCCACTTCCCATTTTTGCATTGCATCATCTGCCCTGTCTATCACTACTCGTTATCACCAATCTTTTCTTCTTTTCGCAATTAACTGCAATCAACGCCCTTGCGCTGGCCTACATTACTCAATCATCCTGCGCTTGCGGCTGCCCGCTCCGCTGGATGCGAGTTACCCTCTCCAGTCACGCCAAGACATGCAGTGACGAACCCACCTAGCAGGGCCTCGCTGCGCCCAAAATTTTTCTTTCTGTCACAGTGGTTCGATTCATGCCACATGTGGCTAAATCCTTTCCCAATCCTACACCACACCTATTCTCGTGCACGATAACTTGCACCACAAACTCGAGCCCAATCCGTATTCACCGGATACGGAGAGTTTGGCTTGACATCATGGCGTTCATCCACACTATTCCGGGAGGAACTTGCATCAGTCACATTATTGCTTTGCTTCGCTGCCAGGTCCTCGTCTTCTCTGTCCATTTGAGTGATACATTCTGTACCTCAGTACAGAACCACTAGCATTGCTGTCAGCATCGGCTGTATGGAAATAAGCGACCCTACTCCCAACTCTTCAATCCACCTTGGTACTTGCACCCTCTCTGCATACCTCGACTGTCTCTCGCAATTTCCACCTGCCTATCATTTGTCGTGCCTTAGTCGTGTATGTTTCGTAGCCTGTCCTTGGCCCGCTTATTTGCCATTCGTTTGCCGGATCCTGCCTTATGGTCCCTATGATGATTTCCTCGGCCCTTTCTTCCCACGACGATCCCACGGGAGATGTGTCAGGAACGAGGTTGCACTTTACAGTCGATAACACTAGTCTATCTGACCAATTCAATTGCCCAAAATGAGTACAAGGTACTTGCTTAGCTCGGCTAATCACAATAACCCACCTCGCCTACTACTCTCTGAATAGTTCCCACGCCGTTAGACGTACCAACTTGAGTCATGAGCTTATCACCGTTGAATATGCTCATCACAACCAGGATGTGATCCCTCAATATTCATAGTGGCGACATTCTGACTATTGTCTATAACACAAGAGAAGTAATATTCTCCTGACTAGACTTGCTAGGCCCCTTATTGCGACTATCCGCACATGATAGGCCCCGTTTGTTGCTCTTCATGACTAGAGCATGTCCGGGACGAGAAATAAATACCAAATTAAGCATGATGAACCATTGAAAGTGCTTTTCTACGGTTCTCATGACAACTCCAGCATCAAGAGCGTGTCCGATTGGAGGTGGATAACAAGTACTCATGATGTCACAGGGATGAAGTATGCTTTCCTCCCTCGTCCCTGAGGTAGTAGTATCATCGTTGTACTCTTTTCACTTAGCCTGTAAATCCGTTGTATGGCCAGGACGGCCATGGGATGACAGACATGATACACTGCACAGTTTTCGGTCGCATGTCGGAGCATCTTTTCGGTGAGGGATATGGGTGCGGTTCCACACTGAAATAACGTTTACAAAACGCGCTGGCCTAGCATAAGCTCCTAGGAAAGTCAACACTCTCTATGCTGCAGCCAAGGAATCGCATGCAACCCACATCGCCTCGGAACTGGAGAAGCCGAGAACAACCTACCTACGATATTCGTTGTAAGTGAAAAGGTCCAGAGCGGCCTATGCAACGAGGGCACCAGTCCCGCAATAATATGTTTGGGTTCCCGTAGGTTCCATCAGTTCGTTAACGATGGGGTATCTACCTTGGTGTACGCAAAGTAGATCATAGTGTAAGCAGTATTCTCCAAGGGTCCTTACCAACGCGTCGCTAATCTCACGATAGCCGGACGGATGTCACCTCCCAAGACCTTCATCCAAGGCTGTACCTCAATCATTCAGGCTGAGCAAAAGCTTCATGCCCGTCACAAATCCTCTTGCTAGGGGTCTTACTTCCAGCCTATAGCCCATCGATAAACCCTCGAATGTGGTTCGAGTTTCGACTGCACCGCACCGCATGCAAACTCGCCCAGGCAAAAAGATCGTGTTCGGCGTCTTCAGTAGATCAACCACAAGATTCCGATTCGTTACCAGACTTTGATCAAATCCTTCTACCGTCCACGTCAGTAGTCGATATAAGATGGATAAGATAACACTTATTATATCCGACAACCTTGTCTCTCCGCATCAACCAAGAAGCCATATGTGCACCGCACTACACAACCACAACTTCAGCATCCAGTAATTCTCGCTATACACCAGCACGAAACGGCTTTTCCCCTGCCTACCACCCTTTACTCGATCGCTCTCTGTCGCATCTGCCGAGCACAAACACACCTACTCCTGCATTAGCAATGCTCAGCCAAAGATGCTCAGGTTCTCGGCTATTTTCTACAATTGCGGGGAAAGCTAGAGCATAACAGATCGATACTATTGACGATGCACATTCCTCCTGCGAGGAACGAAGACCAGGTGATGGGTGGCGTAGATCTAGTCTACTGGACCCACAGCCTCCCGACCCTCCCGTTCTGTGCAACGTAATACTGCAGTCGTTTATCTAGGGAAAAATGTTCCGCTCGGTAGTTGGAGGTCTATGCGTTGCGTGCGCGCGTTTGGGATCGACATATCATACGCAGTAATGCGTGGTAGATTCAAAAGTTTAGTTGAGGAGTCCTAGGCAGGCGTAGGGCGAGGCGCAATGGCCTGCCATTTGTTCATGGGCATGACCCATTTCACCAGTGGTAGAAGAAAGCGCCTCATTCGAACAAGCGCAGGGAAGAGCACGGGGTTGCAAATAAGCTAGATACACACACATGCCGATTTCGCTCCATTCGTCAAGATAGAGAGAGATTACCTACCTGTACATTGCTAATCTTGCACGTTTTGGCCGCGCCTTCACTCCCATTCCACACCCCTTGCCCACCACCTGACGCCAGTCTGCGCCGAGTTCGTACATTTTCCGTCCTTTCGCAGGAAGCCACGATGCAGCGCTTGACGGTTGGACCTGGGTCTGCAGCGCCTAAACTGGGTCAACCCCGCAAAAACGATGCGCCATCATCTAGCGCGCTATAGTGCAGCTGGTATAGGGGTATATATGATCCAACTAAAGTGCGCCACCTGGCCGTGAATCTGGTCGAGGTCGCCAGACTTCAAAATAGTGTACTGAACATGTTGAAGCGAGCATACGGAGGCAAATGAGGCTTGCCTTTTTTTCCGGTCGCGAACGGGATGGCGCGTGCGGGGAAAAGATGCAGGGGCGAACACGTTTGACCAGTGCCGTACCAGGTCATGGCTAGTACCTCTATGTATAACAATGGGCCGGTAGCACGTACCGGTAGATAGATGTCTGTAATAGTTTTACAGCATTATGTTCAAATCTGCCATGATAAGATTCAAGTTTCAAAGTTTGGGCTATCAGGATTCAAGGCCCGACCCGGAGTTGGACAGTTGTGGATTGTCAATCTGTTACCCCGAACCCTTGGTCACGCTTCAATTTTAGCTAACGCAGCTTAAACCATACTCATTTCGTGCATGTTCCTACGTGCGTGCAGCAGGAATAGAAAGTCGGCAGTCGACAAGCACGCTGTCCGGCTCTCGTTCGGCCAACGACTCCTAATTCTTGCATCGGGTTTCAGGGCCTTCATCCTTTCATCGTCTCCAACACAGGCCTAGCCGTTGGGTAACGGCTACTAACGTAATTTGACACCCAGTCGCTCTACGAGGAGCACCCGCAGTCGCTCATGCAGTTGATTCGTTTCCTCGTTTGTCAGCGTGCGCTCAAGACTCCGGTAATTGATGCGATAGCACATTGACCTGCGCCCGGTTTTTGGGTGAACAAATTCATCTGTCAGGCGCACATCCTCAACCAGATCACCACATACTTCCCGTGCGATTTCCATCACATCGTTTTCATGAAACGTCGTTGGCACAGGAGCTGCTGGTGGGACCAATGTATTTTGTATCTCACTCTCACCTTCTGTAACGGATGCGGAGGGAGTTGGTACTGATGCAGATGCTGACGACTGCGGCTTGGAATTAGGCGTGGGCGCGCCACTTCTTGTCGGCGTGTCCGCGTTTGCCCCAACGTTTTCAATTACGGGCTGGTTCAAGAACTGGCCTGGTGATTGGGATGCAGTTGTGCTGATTTGGGATGGTGTTGCTGCAGCTGGTGCCGGCGGATGAATTGGAGATGCACCACCAGCGGCGCTAGAGCTGCTGCGCAGCCAGAAACTGACATCTTTGAAGCATGCTGGATACTTGCTGAATGGCACAAACCGCTGAATAGATTTAGTCTCGCTGAATTGAGATAAGAACCGTGTGTCCTTGGACCAGAACAGCCGGATGTCGGGGATGGAGTAGAGGAGCATTGCGATTCGTTCTAGCCCGATGCCGAATGCCCAGCCGACCCGTTGCGGCACGGAAGCGTTGTCTAATATTGGCTGAGAGACAACGCCGCAGCCTAGTACCTCCAGCCAGTCACCTTGCCAGAAAACCTCCAGTTCCCAGCTTGGTGAAGTGAAAGGGAAGTAGGCTTCCACCCACCGTACTTTCAGGGGCTCCTCTGGTAATGCCGAATCGGTAGTTGCCTTCGCAGCGTTGAAAATGGTAACAACCATATCCTCTAGACTGCGTTTCAAGTGGGCAGCAATAGCTTCTGCTTCCTCCGGTGCGTGCCTCGGCTGGAGAGGATTGCGCTGAATGTGAAAAGGCGGATTTGGGTCTTCCACAGCTATGTCATGTTTCGGTAGTCTAGAAACGTCTTCCCAGATAACTTGGGCAACCGCCTTTCCTTCTCTTCCTGCTTGCTGCCTGTCCCATGTTCTTGCCCCTTCCATCTGATGGAATACGGGATAGTGACTTCGATCAACGGCATCTCTCCGGTAAACATCGGCTGATATGAGGTAGCCATCGCTCTCACTATTGCGGAACGTATCTGCCTGATGGGCGGATGTGTGGGTTCGAAGTACAGTCTCCTTGTTAATGTAGTATGTATCAGTTCGGTTTCGCCCAACATGATCTAAAGGAAAGCCCAATGAATCAAAATTTTGCCCAGTTGTGACGATTGGAAAGAGGTCATTGTGGGTCTTGTAGTTTGGGAATCTCGACTCGATAAGTTTGCGGGTGATTGCCAAGGGGTGGTCTTGTTGGAGATGAAGCTTTCGGGATATGGCGTTGAGAATAGTCGAAGGTACGTTTGTCCATTCATCGGTCTTATAACTCCTACCCTCGATGCTGATTTCCTTGGGTATTGTGCCTGACTATTCTTAGGTATGCCTTTGAAATGACATGACTAAGTGAAAAGAATTCACGCCATGTCCCTCATATAAGGAATACTCGTAAGAGTATACAGAACTTGCAGGCTGACACATATCGAGCACGAGGGATCACATGATAGCTGACATACCAGAAGAATTGTGTCTCACTGAGAACAGCCAGGGCAACAAAAGGGGCCGGTGTGGTCGTAATGATGCATATCGGGCCAATCGACAGCACACTGCCGTTTGTGGTGTCGGTATTCGCATGCCTCGTTAGAGAATGGCTTTTTGGGTGCTTCATCCATCCCACGCAGCTCCACGCTACGCCAAGAAAAGCTCCGTGCACAATCAGTAGCCGATTTTCTCAATTTGCCGATGACGTCCGTTCACAGCCGACTCGGTTTCGTCGGTCACATAACAACCCCCGAATTGTCGCATTCACTCCCACTATATATCTTGCCTTTAGAGCACATTCACGTGGACCGGCTATATGCAGCTGTTGCAACAATCGCGATTATCATGGCGGCTCTCACCAAGAAGGTGAGCCCACCTGAGTTGAGCAAGAGTAAAGATGTGAAAGTGACCCCAATTACTTATCCTTTCTGGTTTGGTGGGAGTGCAAGTTGTTGTGCAACTTTCTTCACACATCCTTTAGATCTTGGTAAGCTTCCCATTATATCATGACAAGCGTTGGTTAATACATGCGCAGTGAAGGTCCGATTGCAGACACAGGCAGCGGGTGCAGCAAGATTGAATATGCTACAAATGTTTGGCCATGTTGTGAAAACTGACGGATTCATGGCGCTATATCGAGGTGTACGTACTTATGAGGTCGGGTTCATGGCTAGACTAACACCGTCGTCAGTTATCAGCGGCGCAGCTTCGTCAAGCAACCTACAGTATGACTCGATTTGGCGTCTACGAAACTCTCAAAGACCACATGACTACACCCGACCAGAAGCCTTCGTTTCTCACTCTCGTCGGAATGGCCTCAGTATCTGGTCTCCTCGGAGGAATTGCCGGCAACCCCGGCGATATCCTCAACGTCCGAATGCAGAACGACGCAGCTTTACCGAAAGAACAACGGCGGAATTATAAGCATGCAGTAGATGGTGTTTTTCGTATGGCGCGTGAGGAAGGGGTGGGGTCCTTGTGGAAAGGGGTGTGGCCCAACTCGTCAAGAGCTGTATTGATGACTGTGGGGCAACTCGCGACATACGATGGTTTCAAGCAAGTGTTGCTCGAATATACTGCGCTTAAGGATGGTCTTCCGACGCACTTCACTGCCTCATTTCTGGCCGGCTTCGTTGCAACGACGATTTGCTCGCCCGTGGACGTTATCAAGACTCGAGTCATGAGCTCTAAGGAGCACCACAGCATCGTCAAACTCGTAACTGATATAACTAAAACCGAGGGTGTGCGGTGGATGTTCAAGGGTTGGGTACCCAGCTTCATTCGCGTCGGCCCACATACGATCCTCACTTTCCTCTTCCTCGAGCAGCATAAAAAGATGTACAGGTAGTTAAAACGCCTGTAACGCGCTCCCAACGGCTGGAAGCCGGAAGAAGTTTGGATTTCGACATATCTATTAGACGTTTTGTTTGATACCATATGGGCGGAGTTTGTCACTGTTTTTTTCTCATGAATACGCATATAGACTGCATTTCGTGGTGTTATTATGGGCCTCGTTATATCTAGAATGATAGACATATACATAGCGAGCCTTTCGCGTAGCACCATGTGGCTTGATGTTTCGGCCTAGAATGTACCTAACGTAGAGCACTAAAAGTCACGATTGATCACAACTAAGAATGAGGAGTGAACGACTTAAGTTAATGCAAGTAGTCTAACGATGATTGGGAGTGAAGAAGACCAGGAACAATGATTTGAATGGTTACTGTAGGTGAACAGTCTTCAGTAATTGAATTGATTAGAAGGCTTTCATTTTGAGCGGTTATTAATACAAACATCACAAACGAAGTCACTGCATATTCATGAATGGCACAGTCATAGTAATAATGTCTTCTCATACATATAAAGATATCAAAATGAATGCTGCCCAGGGGTATAGTGCGAAAAACCAATCCAACGAATGCCTCCCAGGGGTATAGTGCGTAAAATCAATCCAGCGCCTCGCTGTAACCCAAACAATCATAAAACACCTCGCTGCCAATAAACCAATCAAACGCCTCGCTGTAAACAAAAAGAAAAGAAACAAAAAACTCCATATGCAAACGTGAGCCAAAAAAAAAGGTAAAAAGTACAAGCGCTTGATGAAGCAAGCTCCTTGTAATCACCAGTGAATCTCGCTCAATTCCTCAAGCGCGATGGTATTATCGATATCTTCTTCGTCTTCTTCTGCGATATCAGACAAGTCCTTGTCGAGGTAGTGGCTTTCTATGCCGCTCCACAGTCCTTCGTCACTATCGAAGGATGGCTGCCAGCTTGACTGTACTGCGTCAACTGCCAGAGGTAACCTCTTAGGTTGCCCTTGGCCAGTTTGTCTAGACAGGTTTCCGCTTGGCTCACCGGACTTTACGTCGTTTCTAACGTCGTAGTCAAATTCACTGCTCGCGTCGCTCATGTGGTCGTTGCCAACATTTTCGTTAAATGCGCTGCTGGTGTCGCTCATGTTGTCGCCACCAATATTTTCGTCAAATGCACTGCTGGCATCGCTCAAAAAGTCGTCATCATCGCTGCTACTGAGCGTCCACACAGATTGTACCTGTCCAGTGAGGAAGAACCTCCATTGATCGGTATAATCCTTCTTGATGGCCATATCTCTTAAATTGAGTTTATAGAGATCGGTGTTTTCGCGTTGTCGTAGCCAGTGATTCTCATCCTGTTGAGCATGTAACAACATCTTCAGAGCTGCCGGGACACTGCCGGATACTGAAGGCTGCTCCATAGGCTCCATCGCCATGGGTGTGGCGTCTGGTATAGTTGGGACATGATCTGATCGGTCTTTGTTGGCAACATGCTCTTCCAACGACTGGATCTTTAAAACAAGGATCTCCATCTGACCTTTAAGTTCGTCTGCTTCATACTCGGCTTTCGCGACCTTATCGCGAAGTTGTTGAGTGGCATCGATTTTGTTGGCAGCATCTCGATATTTTGCACCTAGGTGCTCAATCTCAAGACTCTTGGTTTCGATAACCCGCTCTCGCTCTAGAAGGCTCAGCAATACCGCCTTGTGCTCTGTCTTGAGTTCTTCTAGGAGCAGCGAAGCCTCGGAGTTCTTCTTCCGTGAAGCCTCAACTTCTTTGGCTTTCTGTGACCATGGCGTTGGCCCATGTGAGATTTCAGTGCTATTCAACAGAATGGAAGCATTGTCGTTCCAGCTGTTTAGTTGCATCGCAGTAGATTCGAGGCGATACACTGCTTGACTGAAATAAAATTCCATCATGCTGTCCAAGTTGACGTCCAGCATGGTAATTTGGGCGTCTTGTTGGAAAGTTGATAAGACTGCACTGATGGCGTTCTGGCCGAACTTGGCAGCGTCTTTCGATAGTTTGGTAAGATATTCTTCTTCTTCGACGATATCAGCAGGACGTCCGGAAATATGCGGGTAGAGTGAGTCGCTCCGCAGTGCATTGATTGTCTTGAGTAATCTCTGGCCCGCAACCATGGCCTTATTGAAGACGACTGTTGGGCCGGAAAACCGTTCCAAGATCTCTGCAGCTCTCTCAGATACTTCACTGGAAGTGACGAGAGTCGACTCCTTATCGGCAAACAAGTCCTTAACGTTATTGGCAATGAAATTGAGCATGGTGTTCGCAACGGCGAAGTTGGAGCTGAGGTAATCCAAGCTGGCTACGATGTTCTGAATGCGAGCCAAGGTTTCATCCTCGGGCAGCGCTGCCAAAGCATCGTGTTGGGTGACGAGGGCTGCTCCTTGAATTTGGGCTGACCGTCCGAATGAGCCAACGAGATCGCCAAAGTTGACTTCGTCTAATTGTACGCCCATCAAGCCTACATTCAACACACTCTCAACGACGATCAGCTCTTCATGAGCCTGGCCAAAATTGGCGAATTGGGAGAGTGGAGAAACTCCCATAGCAGACGATAGACGGTCGCTGCCGGATTTGATGGTAGTTAGATGTTGAATAGCTTTGGCACAGTGTAGCCTATTGATGGCCTCGTCTAAGCCTCCATCGTAACTGAGTTGTCTGTCGGTGGTCGCCAATAGTGAGGCGGTGAGAGAAGCCTTGGCACTGATGCGTTTGGCCACGAAGTATGTGCGTAGAGGCTCACTGTTGAGAAAGTCTATGGACTCGGTCTCTGTAAGGATGGCGAGCTTCTCGGAGACTTCGTCTCCGTGGATCTTCCGCATTTCGGAGGTTATTTCCTTGCTTGTGGCTTCAACGTTTGACGCACGAAGACGCCTGTTCAGATCCATGACCTCGTTGAAACGACCAGTGGTATCTTTGACCTGTGCTTCAGTCATGTTACGAGATGACTCGGCATCCGCCATCTTGCCCTGTAGTTCAAAGACAAGGTCTCGGAATTTCGAGATGAGGGTTTGGTGTTCTACAATCATGGTGTCTTGTGTCTCAATCCTCCGATTCTGCTCAGCGAGCTCGATGTCCTTAGCTTCGAGCTCGAGTCGTAACTCTTCCTCTTGCTCGATGTGCTGGAGTTCCAGCTCATCATTCAGTTCCCGTAGGCTTTCTAGGTCCCGAATGACGGCATCTTGAGTGGCAATTCTATCCTCCAGCTCTTGATTCTTCATCGTCATTTCATGAGAGACCTCTTCCCATTCTGCGCTGGCATCGACTTGTGCCTGCATATGTAGAATGGCGTCACGGCTCTGCTCATTCTTTTCCTGGAGTTCGATATTCTCTTTACAGACTTGCTCAAGCGTCAAGGCATCTGCCTCTAGCTCAAGGATGCGTGCTCTGTTATCACGCTCGGTCTCTTCCGTCATTTCTTTGAGGGCAACCAAAGCTTGTCTTAGTCGGTCGTTCTCATGCTGAAGGCGATAGTAGCCTGCTTCTTCCTTGTCTTCAGCGGACATGTCGATAGTGAAGAGCTCGGCCTCTTCACGAAGGATTTCAACCTCCATGTCGCGCTCTTCTAGTTTGGACCGTAGAGCTTCCAGCTCAGCTTCGGCCTGTTCTGCTCGCTCCTCTGCCATCTCTTTGTCGAGGAGAGCAATCTCGAAGTCGGCCTCGAATGCTTCTTCGGCCTTTGAAAGCTTGTCGTTGTCGATCTGAAGTTGTTGAAGTTGTGCCTTGGTCTCAAGGTTCTCTTGGTGTAGTGTTTGGCATTTTGCCTGGAGTTTCTGGATGATTGCGTGGAATCGGTCACGTTCATCCTTGGCATGTGAGAGTTCCTTGAGTATCTCTTGGTCTTCTGTGTGTTGTTTCTCAAGGTGGCGGATCTTGGTTTCCAGGGTTCCTACATTGGAGTCTCTAGCGGTTTTTGTCAAGGTAGTTGGGGCAGTAGTAGAAGAAGTGGAGGGAGCTGAGCCTGTAGGGACCAAGGACATGCGAGAAGCGGTCTTGGGTGTAATCACGCTAGATGGGCGTGCTTTCGCCTTGGTGGCTGTGGTGGCTGTGATGGTTTTTGACGTGGTTACCTTGGAGGGTGCAATCACGCTGGATGGGCGTGCTTTCGCCTTGGTGGCTGTGAAAGGTTTTGATGATGAGGTCGCTGCCTTGGAGGCTGTAGCTGGCTTTGATGAAGAAGCAGCCTTTGGGGCTGCCTGGGCGATGACGCGAAGGATGTTGCTTTCCCTGATGAACAGCCCATGAAGAGGAGGACACGTGAAGTATCGCTCTCCGCGGACAGAGCCATCGTTCTTTCCAGTGGGAGACTGGAGGTCGATGCCTAGCCAGTCGCCTTCTGCGACGTGGATAGGTCCAACGTACCTGACCGTTCCCTGCTGGTGGGCGCTGGTTTCGACCATCTGGCCGACTTTGAAGTGAGACATTGTAGTACAATGCAGTTGAGAGTTGTTGGAAAGCGTGAATAACAAGCAGCAGGCGTGTTGTGCGGACAATAGCAGCTGCGAGTGTTGAAAGACGCGTGTGGATAAGGAAGGAAGTAGTGAGGAAGATTTCCACCTTTTGAGGGGCCAGCACTAGCGCGTTCGGCAGGTTGCGGGAGCATCCGCGCTCTAGGCCTGACTAGTCTAGCGCGACATCTCCCCCCAGACCCACCAACCCCATGGTTCTGAATAACGCGTGACATCACATGTAGACAACAATCGCATGATTCCAGACGTAATAAGATACCATCTATCTCTTTGCATGTGATACAGCCCTATGTAGCTTGGCACGATCTCACGAACACGTGCTGTCTGAAGATGCACGTCTATTTACAGTAGTTATACAGAAGATTATCCCTTCGCATTTCAAGACAAATGGAATTCATCAAGTGCATCCCTCTTCTAAAGTAGCAAGAGCAAGGTGCTGTTTCTGTGCTGTGTCTCAAGTCACGAGAGCTCCTTCATCACCCTGCACTCCCACAACGCAGAACGCATCTTTCAGTCCACCTATTCACTACAAGCAATAGTACCTTCATTTACACCATCTTCTACACCAACAACGCATATAACCAATACTGCAACTGCACTCTATCAACAGAGCTTATACCGTGACCAACTCTTCACACTTCATCACCATCCATCATGTCAGACCTCCTTGCTAAGTTGGCCCTACTTCTCCGAGTTGCAATGACCAGTGTTCTGATAACCGTAGTATATATTCATACATGTCGCTATATTATCCTCAACCAACGTCGCGCCTCGCATCCGAAACCTAACCCACCTCGTCCCCCATTTTCTACGCATCCATCAAATCTGCAATCCTCCGCTCAATATCCGGTACAGCCCTGAGCTGCAAGTCGATATCCTCCTTCTCACTACAACAGCATTAGCCAATGGACATAAAACCAACATAAAGGGGAAAGGAAACTTACTCCTCAAGCACTGCCCGCCTCTCAGCATCCAACCCCCCAAAGTAGAAACCCCCTTGTCCATCAAATTGTAGAATCCTCGTATGATACTTCCACAGACTCCGTCGATGGCTAACTGTCATGAGCGTGATGCCTAGACGCTTTGCTTCCTCGTACATGACGCGCTCAACCTCCAACGTAACACTACTAGTACATTCGTCTAAAATCGCATAACGCGGACAATGATAGAACAAGCGCGCCATGGCAACGCGCTGCTGAAGCCCACCAGATAAAACGTCTGTCCATTCCTGCTCTGCGTCCCATCCGCCCGGGCGCTCGACGATGGATTCAATCTCGAGCACGCGTAGGATAGACAGGAGATGATCATCTGTGTGATTCTTCTCACGCATTTCATACAGCGAGTCTGGGTAGATGATCTGCTGACGAAGAGAACCGCGACTAAGATACGGGCGCTGCGGAATGTAGAAAATGTCTTCGAACGGCGGTTTTTGGACGTGACCGCCGTACACGGGCCAGAGGCCACCGAGGATGCGGAAAAGGGAAGATTTGCCGCAGCCATTGGGGCCGACGATGAGGAGGTGGTCGCCAGGGCGAACGGTGAAAGTTAGGGCGCGAACGAGAACGTCGCCGTTTGGAGAAACAATAGGGACGTTTCGGAATTCAATATCAGGGCCTTCAGTTACGGTCCCTCGGCCGCGTAAAACAGCCGCATTTTCTTCGGTCGATGCGGATGAAACAAGAGCCTTTTCAAAGTGGCCAGCTTGAATGTCGGCGATTACGTCGAGAAGGGTTGAGACGCGAGATGTATAGCCTGCAAGTTCGGTGATTTCTTTGTAGGAGAACATGACACGGCCGAAGGCGTCGGATGACATGAGGAGCATGCGTCGGTTGGTGATGAAATCTGAAAGGGGTTAGATTGAAATTTCGGGGGGAGGGTAGGTGTACACGCACTTTCCGTTCGATCGCCCATGCTCTTTTGGCCAGCGCCGGGAACTTTGAAGAACACTGGTACACTACATAACAGAAGCCCCAGTGCACCCCAAAAATACTTAATGACAAAGTCCTCCATGACGCCGTGGTAGAACCTTCTCCGTAGTATCCGATTTACATGCTTGATCAGCGTGAAGTATCCCTTATCCAATGTATCCTTCTCCGCCTCGTGGCCGCCATACAGCGCTACCTCCTCGCTGTAGTCAATCAACCTCGAATGCTGGAATCTGAACTCGCCCTCCAGGCGTGCCTCGTCTGCAACATATTTTCCAAATGGTGGAGTGAGTGCGCGCATCACATTCGCTGAAATCTGGACAAGTAGCGACATGAAGAAAAGGCCCTCCCCACCCACACTCCTGGAGAGACTGTAGTTGTAGATGATGATATCAAGGATAGGTTTGGCAAGATTGGAGTAGAGTTCGGCGAGGGAGTTTGAGAATTTGGCGATATCGACAGTAATAAGCTGGTCAGCATTCTTTATACGATCGTCGAGCGCGGAGAGGGTATAGAATGTCATTTGTGAGAGGTATTTGTTGTGAATGTAGTTTGTCAGCCGTGTTCGATACTGTAATGACAGCTTGCACTGGTGGTAGGAGAGCTGCAACCATTAGTATACAACACCCACGTACCCCAAACCTGACATACCATGGAATTCGTGAAAGTGGCCGGAATAGCAACGCACATCCACCATACTAAGCCCGTTAAGAACTCTTTTCCTTTTCCCCTAACCAGACTGCTAACCAGCTTACCATCTAGTTCCGCAACATACAAACTGATCATTGTCCTCAATATCAGGAAGACGCTATGACTGATAATCAGCCGCAGCTCCTTGCTTTTCCAGCCCGGTATGCATATCCTTAGTAGCCGCAGCAGACTCTTGAAGAACTCGCGGTTCAGCTCGACTTTTTTGCGCCCTGTTGCTTCGCCCTCGCCACTCGAGGTCTGGTTGGTGGGCGAGGAGCGCTTTGCTTCGCGCCGCAGCGATGCGGCCTTTTGCTCAGCGATGGCATTACGCACCCGGTTTATGAGGGCGACAAATAGTGTGAGGTAAACGGCGCGTGAGATGCGAGTGCGATTCTGGAGATACAAGGTGGTGAGTTCGTTGATGATTGATTTCGCATTAGCAGTAGATAGCTTTTGCCGTAGGAAGGGCTTCGATAAGACGGCCATGGTTATTGTACTTGAGGCATTCGTCTTTGTTTTGGTCAAAACGTGGTCGTCATGCGGCAAGGGACGGAGACGAACAAGGCGGCTGATAATAAGCGCGGGATTGACGAGATTGAAGCGAACGTGGAGGTTTGACGGGTTATTCAGATAATGGTGGTGCACGAAAAATCTGTTTTGGATTATGCGCCCCCTTCACATGAGGCTCAAATTGCAATGCTGGCGTCCACGCGATGGTATCGAAGCTGTTGCGACATGTGAACCAACTTGCCTCGGTTCTTCCCCACGTTGCGCTAATACGCAAGCGGAATGGCACTGCCTTCTCCAGATTTGCTTGTGATTGCAAGAGGCTTTCTGATAAAGCATCTTCAGATGGAAAAGTATATGTCCACTTTTACAATATGGATTTAATAAGAGAATGGACGTATCCTATACCTCTCGTTCTCCTCCGGCCGTGACGCAACTGGCTTCTCCACAAAGTCAGGATACAAATACCACGCCAAATCCCTCTTCTCGCGTTCATTCGCAGTCCACCCGTTTCCTAGCCAAGCCATCCTATTTGCCCTTCCCTTTCCCCCAAGCCCACTATCCTTGCCCCCAGCCTCTAGCTCGTCCACATATTTATACACATAGTCCTCCCATCTCGGACTCCTCATTGCCTCATTGCAGTGTAACGTGGAGCCTGGCCAGAGCCCGACCACTTTGCCAGTGCTCTTATGCTTGTACCAACTACGACATTCTTCTGCAAAGACCGTGCCTTCAAAATACACATCAGCATACTCGAGAAAATCTTGCTCGCGCTCTTCTTTCACAACCATAGCCGCGATGTTGTCTTTTTGAATTTTGCGGATGCATTTGACAATGTAATCGCCAACTGTTTCGATCATTTTGGTGAGCGAGCCGGAGCCAATGGCTGAGTTGGGCCCAAGCATTGTATATAGGTTAGGGAAACCGGCAATGCTGTGCGAGAGGTAATTGCTGGGGCGATCCTTCCATTTTTCGGTCAAGGTCAGATTGTTCACACCAGTCATTGGGAAAGGTGGTGGCGCAGAAGCTTTGAAACCGGTTGCGCAGACAAGCGCATCGATTTCATGTGCTCTACCATCCGTTGTGTGAATTGCGGATTCTGAGATTTTGGTGATGGGCGAGGTGACAAAAGATACGTTCGGTTGAGTCAGAGACTCGAGATACCCTGGTCCGGGGGTAAGACGACGACATCCAGGCGAGAAGGATGGGATGAGTGCTTCAAAGATATCAGGCTTGCTCTCTAGCCGTTTCTTCATGTGTTGGTAGAATATATCCTTCGCATCGCGTTGCATAGGAGTACCCTTCATTGTGACTGCATGGATACCATTTCCATCCTCCTCAACTGAGAGACGGAATTTCTGGTAGTATTCTGGATCATCCCTGAGACGTTCGCGAATCTCTTCCGGAATAGCTGAACCTTTGAACCCGTATGTATTCCAGAGTTCTTGCCCAAATGATGGAGATATCCACGTTTTACTCCGCACAAAGGTGCTGACCTGGGTTCCAACTATCCGTTGAAGAGAGGGAACGATCTGGATGGAGCTGGAGCCTGACCCAATTACACCAACGCGCTTATTCTTGAAGTCATACCTATTCTATTGTCAGTATGGGGTTCCTGCTTTGATGTTAAACAACCTACGTTTCGTTCCAGGTTGCTGAATGCATGACCTCCCCATTGAATGACTCGAGTCCTTCAATATCTGGCCACGAAGGATTATTTAGATTGCCTCTTGCACTAATTAGCACGTCGGCTTGGTCATGAATAGTCTCTCCAGTTGCTAGATTCTGGACTGTGACATTCCATTTGGCCAGTTTGTCATCCCAATAACATCCTTTGATCTCATGCTGTAATTTGATAAATCTGTCCGCGGAGTATTTCCTTGATACCCCTTCTAGGTATGATTGTATTTCGGCTGACGGGGCGTAAAGTGAGGACCAATTTGGATTGGGTTCAAATGAATATTGGTACGAATGCGCTAGTGAAGACAGTCAGCTTGGAAGGACCATGGGTGCTTGTAATACTGACAAGGCACGTCACATGCGCAACCGAGATATCTAGCTGCAGGTTAGTTGAATAACCTTGTAAGACGTATTTGGTTCGTGCTTACCGATTCTCCCACCATACCCCCCCTACGCCTCCGTTCTTTTCGTAAATTACCAATTCGACATTTCTGAGCTTCTCAGGTATGCGAATCCCGCAGTAGATCCCAGAGTACCCTGCGCCAATGACAATGACCTTGAGTGGCCGGAAGTTTTCGATGGGCGTGTCATTAAGTTTGAAGGATGGTGTTGTGGCTCCATTGGTGGTGTTATTAGCGTGAGTACCGAGCATCTCAGTGGGCAGATTCGGAATCGCAGACATTATTTAGATAATATTAGACGATGTGTTCTGTTTGGGCGAAAATAATATCCAATCACAAATCCTCGATGCGCTATCTCAGCCCTGCACTGTACACCGTGGGTATCGTATAATAAAGATAAAAGGAAGAGACGGAGTGTATGCGTACGACGACACTGAGGTGATAGCATCTTATGAGGAACGGGAAAGTAAGCACCACTAATGCCTATTACACCCCTCGTCGACAAGCCCGGTTTCGCCGTGACAATTGCCGAAGTGTTTGGTATCACTAAGTAGGTAAAATAGTGGACGACATGCATCGGGTTTTAGATCGGGTCGAGTAGCCGGGAAGCATGACTGGATGGTCAGAGCCTATCACACATGACAGCGCTTCCACACCCGGCAAGCGCGCTTGTTCGCCTCCACATGTGCCCCGCGCTCCTCGTGAGTTCGTGTGGTATCCGCGGAGTCATGACTCCGCCATTTTCCAGCTGCATGCCAAAAAATTTGCGCTTTCTCTTGCACGCTTCACATGGTGCAGGATGAAGCCTGTGAGGGTGAACGGATCTATAAGGCGGATTGACCTGTCGCATTGAGCTCCGCACCCACCAGCTCCAAGTACTACTACCTCGAGGTTCGAATGATGGCGATCTACAAGTGGTAAGTTTTTGACGCGAGTTGGATAGAGGCGATGCATACCTGGTTACCAAGCGCGATCGACAGCCTTGAGCTGTCAGGGTCCCATCCAAGACTGAACTCGCCATCCACACTGGGATTCCATTTGTCGCTTGCCCAATCTTTTGCGCGCCAGCATGCCACAGGCACTTCCCGTTTCTCAACATCCCACACAGTCACCGCGTCTGGGCCAGCCGCAGCCAGCAATAAGCCGTCTGGAGAGAAAGCAATCTTGAATGCTTGAGTATCGTCGGTGATTGGCAACCTCTTGGTAGCTTTGAAAGGCTCATTTGCATCCCATATCCGGGCGGGGCCAGTCATTGAACAGGTTGCGAGGAGAACCGCGGGTACAGAAGAACCATTTGTAAGGGTATTTGTTGCTGTTCGCACGCGAAAGTCGAGGTCGGTGGGGAACTGATCGGGATACAGGTGTGTCTGTAAATTGATTGAGTCATTGGGGTGGAGGATGCCCAGATAGTTTGCCTGGCCTTCGATTCCAAGGGCAGCGATGATGCCGGACGAAGGGTCATACTTGACATTCTCCCAGGTCACATGGGTCTCCAGCGTGCGCTGGGTAGTCAGGCCCTGGTCGCCCACTTCGTAGATGTTGAATAGCTCTATACCACAGACGACAAAGGCTGTATCGCTTATCCATAGTGCATCAAAAATGACGGTGTTTGTGAATTCGGTCCAGGCAGGGATGGAGTCACTGTCGTTGGTCCAGACCTTGATGGAACCCTTCTCGCCGTCGGTAGAGATGGAGAGCAGCAGCTCCTTTTCCGCATTCCAGCGCAGCGTGTTGACGAGGCCGGCCGTCGACGAGATGACATGGGAGTTGGAGCCGCCGTCTATAAGCTTGATGAGCTTGTCCATCATCATCTTCTCGTTTACCTCGTTGAAGCACTCTTCGCGGGCAGACACGGTGATCTCGGTGGGGGACTGCCAGCACAGGGCGGTGATTTCGAAGTTGGTGACTGGCATGGTGATGTCTGCGGTGGTGACGGGCAGCGGCGCGTCGCTGGTGGCCTCTTTGTCGATGACATGGACGCGGAGGACCGACTTGCCGGCGGCGAGCAGGACAGCCGATTCGACAGGGCCCCACGACGTGTGCTCGACGACGCCGGCGGCATCCCTGGGCGGCGGCACGAAGACGGTGTGGGCGGCCAGATGGGCGACGGCGTCGGTCTGGATCTCGGCGTCGTGGCCAATGCTGAGGGTGGATATGGGGAGGTCGGCGACGGTGGGCGACTCTGCCTCGGAGACGGCCGGCTCAGACTCGGCGCGCAGGCTGTTGGCGGCGTGGGCGTGGGAGTGGGAGTGGGAGGCGCCGTTGTGCTCGACGTCCATCTGGTCGCCATTGGTCTCGGGCTCGGGGCGCGGCTCGACGCCATTAGGCTGCTTCCGCTTCTTGCCCTTGACGGGCTTCTTGGGCGGCGGGTCCTGGACGGCGCCGTTGGCCTCGGCGGCCAGCTCGTGGGCGGGAATGCCCCGGTCGAGGGTCAGATGGGCGCCGTTGCGCGCCGAGTAGGGGCGGCCGTGGTCGCTGCCGAATCGATATCGCGGCTCGGTCTGGGGGAGTCAGGCACGGGGCATATAACACGGCGGCTCAGAATATACATTGGTGGCTTCGGCCTGCAGCTGGTCGAAGCACATGCCATCCTGGAGAATGCGGATGAGCATGTGGGCGTCGACGTTGCCGGCAAACGGCAGCGTCTCGGGGTCGCGTTTCCAGCAGCGCGTGAGCTGGAGGGCGGCATTGCCGAAGCCGGCCTCTTGAAGGTAGCGCCAGACTGCGTGCGGTCAGAAACACGCACACACATGTGCGGGCGGAGGGGAGCGGGCGCACCTAGGTAGTTGACCACATTGCTGCTGAGCAACGACATGACATAATCAGGGGACAGCAGGAGCAGGCGCGCGCGTGTAGGCGGGCAGGCAGGCAGGCAGGCGGATGGGGGCGGGCACAAAGGGCAGAGGGAGAGTCGAATACAGGCAGGAAGGCGGGCAGGTGGGCAAGTGAGCAGTGGGAATTGAGCATGTCGCCGGCCAGACTGGATCAGATGTCGGTGCACGCACGCACCACGCTAGCAATGCCTGGCATCCATGAGGACCAGCCATGTCTCCACCATCCGTCCCGACCTCAGCCCTCCCTCCCTCCCCCCTCCACGCCGCCATGGCTCGCATCAACCTCCCGCCGCTCACCAGGAGCCTGCTCGCCGCCGTCGTCCTCTTCACCCTGCTCAACTTCGCCCTGCGCCCGCACGCCAGCTGGGTCGAGAAGGTCGAGAAGCCGCTGATTGGCGTGGGCAATGGCGTGCCCTACCTCACTATTGTGCCCGGCACCTCCATCGTGTATCCCTGGGTCTTTGCCCTGGCCACGGTCGTCGAGCAGAACGTGCTGGGCCTCGTCGCCACCGGCCTGACCCTCTTCTACGGCGGCCGCTATCTCGAACGCGCATGGGGGTCGCACGAGTTCACCAAGTTCGTGCTCTTCGTCGCCATGATCCCCAACATCCTGAGCTTCCTCGTCTACATTGCCGGCTACCTTGTCGCCGGCTCGGCTGCTGCCCTCCACACCACCATCTCTGGCGGCATCGCCATCCAGGCTGGCTTTCTTGTCTCCCTCAAGCAGCTCGTCCCCGAGCACACCGTCGCCATTGCCAAAGGGCTCGTCCGCATGCGTGTCAAGCACTTCCCCGCCATCTTCCTGCTCGCCAACACCATATCAGGCATAGTTCTCGGCACCGAAACCGCGCTGTTCCTGGCATACTTTGGCTTCATGACCGCCTGGGTCTACCTCCGCTTTTTCCGCATCAGTCCTTCGCTATCGTCCGCCGCGACAGGAGACGGTTCCGTAATCAGAGGAGACGCCTCGGACACATTCGCCTTTGCCCACTTTTTCCCCGAGCCCATATACACCCCCCTCGCGGCCCTCACCGATGGCGTCTACAACACGCTTGTCTCGCTCGGAGTGTGCACGCCCTTCTCTACCCACGACATCGATGCCGGCAACGAGCAGGCGAGTGCTCGCGCCGAGGGGGGCCTTCCGAGCATCATGAACCCTAGCAGCCGTGGCGGAAGAGGCGGAGCCACACGCGCAGAGGCCGAGAGGAGGCGAGCTTTGGCCTTGAAGGCGCTAGATCAGAGGTTGCACGCCGCAGCAGGGCGAGGACCTACAACTACTGCCCCGACAGCACCTTCTTCATCCGGTCCCTCGATGCTTGGGGACACACCTTACGAGCCGGATCGACCGGATGCACCTGCGAAGCCAGCGACATGATATCAGCCGGATCATGGTTCGACTAAGAAGGAGAATAGATGACTGATATTGGCAATGTGTGGCTCGAGTTCTGTTTGTTTGGATTGTTCAACGTGCGCATGATACCACCTTACGTCTTTGTACCCTGTACGACCATGATGTTCTAATAGACTAAGCCCCCAACAGTAAAGGAGTAATTCTCAATACTCTTCCGTTCCATCATTGATATGACCTATATTCTCCGAGACAGGTCTATGACGTCCTGTGGACGGGTGTGCGACACGCGACAGACCGCTTGACCCTCGAGAAAACACGGCTACATTGTGAAATGACACTTGAGTTCCCACACGTTCACCATGATATAGTGCATCGCCACGAAAGATAGGCCAGTGGCAAATACAACGTCGGACCATTGAGACCTGTCTGGGCAATAAAACACACGAATTCTACAACCAAGACCTGGGGTCCACGAGCGAAGTCTGCTCACAGATAGGTCGCGTGTTGCAAATATATGTTGGTTTGAAATGAACGTGCATTTGTGCAACTACCAACTCAACCACACACCATATGTCATCGGATATCCCGCAAACCTGTTCCGCTGCCCTTCTGGTCGCAAACCATACAGCGCGAACGGCCGTCACATGCTTCATGTCCAACTAGCAGGAAGTAAATGAGGCCCGAGGAGTATAAAGAGGGAGGTCAACAGCATCTCATCAGCCTAGTTCAAATCCACTTTTACTACATCTCCACACATTCTACCTCTCGTCTTGTCTCTCACATACCCCACTACCAATCATGCGCACCATCACCCTCTTCCTCGCCACTTTCCTCGGCGCCATCTTAGGCGCCGCAAAACCCATCCACGGCCCCTACCCATTGCAAGCCACTCCCATCCAGATACAAGCTACCGTATCCTTGCCCTTCCCTGAAACCATCGCCCCTACCCCAAGCCAGGTCCAGACCGGCGTATGTTGACTTTCCCAAGCATAACACTATCCTCACCATACGACTAATCCCCTTCACCTTCAGATCGAAGCCTGCGAGCACGTCAATTGGGGCGGCGCCTGCTATCATCAATACTTCTTCATAGAAGAGTGCATCCCTATCAAGGGCCTCATCTCCTCCATCGGCCCGGACAAAGGAGTCGCATGCTGGTTCTTCGTGTACGTTCCAACCCACCCCTTTTCCCAATATGCCGTGTTCTGCATCACACCTGTTGCTAACATGGCTCCATTCCAGAAATACAAATTGCTCCGCGGGCGCCGTCCAGGAAGATGGCTATCTCCGCTTGGAGTACCCCGGCAGCGCCAACTTGGGGAACACATACAAGGGCGATTTCAACGATAAGCTCAAGAGCCTTCAGTGTAGGGCGTTGCCCGTGTAAGAATGCGGTTAAGGTTGAGGGGGGATGGGGGGGTGGGGGGGGGGGGGGGGAATCGATAGGTTACTGGAAGGGGATGGAAAGGGGGAAGGATGCTGTTGTACGGTCGGTCGTTGTATTAGTTGATGAAATAAGCACTTGATTTTTATACACTTGGGACTTGTTGCTGTGCGTGAAGTATTGGTGTTAGATAGGATACCGTAATTCGGAGAGAATAGGTAACACGGAGATCATAAATCATTATCTACGATTCGACGCACTCATTCTAGCCCATCCGATACTGCCCAAAACGCCCTCAAACAATCCATATTTCATAATTTCCTTGGTTCACATCTAGTCTACACTCCCCCACTGCGGCGCCCCCTCAATCGCCGGCCGTTCCTGCCTCAACCTCGCATGTAACTGCGCACTCTCATCCGCTCTCTTCATCACCTCTGTCTGCCGCTTTATATTCCGTTCATACACGTCCTCTTTGTCTTTCAGCATTAGTCTCTCCACACCTACGCGGTGCTCCAACTCGCCCTTGCGCTGCTCAATTAGCCTACCCTCTGCCAAAATCGCTGCAGCAGACTCGCGCTCTTTGAGCGATGCTCGCCGCACAGATGCTTCCTGTTCCTGCTCTAGCTGCAGAGCATGCCATGCTATTTTCTCAGAGCGCTTCATGTGTTCTGCTTCGCGGACGCGGCGGATAGTTGCGTCGTGTGCTTGCCGTTCGAGGGTTTGGTGGTGGTTATGTGCATAGGTTTGGGCCAAGGCGTCGGATTCTTGCTGTTCGCGTTTGCGCCTTATGGCGTCTCTGTGTGAGGTTTCTTCGAGGGAGCGGGTGTGTTCGTGCCGTTCGGAGTCGTGTTTAAGGGATAATTCATGCTCCTTCTGGCGGTCTACAAGGCGGGCAACGGGCTTGGGTATACCGATTGCACCAAGGGGCTGGATGGCGGATTCAGAGTAGAAGCGTGGTTCGCAACCTTTATCTCGGACGAGGTCGATAAGGTCCTTTTTGTATGGAGCTCTACTTGGGGATGGGATGAGTTCAATATATTTTAAGGGTGAGTACCACAAGCCAGAGGAATCTCGGTACATGTTCTTCTCATCATTCAAGTCTTCCCATATCTCGGTTTCAAGCAGGGCTTCAGTGATCTCAAGAGCACTGTATGCATTTTCCAATGCAAGTAGGATAACTGACTTTTCGTTTCGGGCTTTGAATTTTGCATCTGCACCATTGTCAAGGAGAAGCCTAATCAGCCGCCGCACCTTTGATCTCTGTTGTGCTATAGTTATATGTGCATGGAGACACAGCTCCCCTAATGCATGTCTACCCTGGTGGAGACGAGAAGGAAAGTTTGGGTTATGGCCATGGTTGATCAAGGTGGCAGCAGCATCGAACTGCAAACACCTTGCCGCCTCGTGAAGACTTCCGTCGTTCTTGACCGCATGGGGGGCAAGCAGTCCTACTATCGAAGATGCATTCGAGGCGCTGCTAGCGTAGAATAGTGTAGACCGGTTGGACTTGTCTCGCGCAGACGCATCCGCACCCCGCTCCAGTAACACTCGAACAATGTCATTCCGTCCTTCCCGAGCCGCTAACGCAATCGGTGAGATCTCCGACACTGAGGACACTCTTGTCACGGATGCGCCGGCTTCGAGAAGTGCCGTAATGACCGAATCTGATACCCGCTTCTGTGCTTGATTCAGTGCCCATAAAAGTGGTGTCACAGCTTCTTTTCCTATCGAAGCGTCGATGACATCCTTAACAGAGATGTTAGGGTCGCAGCCTTGATTGAGTAGTGTTGCGACAAGGGCCTCGCATCGCGGATAGTTTTGCATTGCCAATACTAAATTCGCCATGCTGCGATTCTGTCGCTCCAGTTCATCGGGTGAGCAACCTGGATGTGTACAACATGATTTAATTGAGCGGACAACTATCTCCTCTTCAAGTTTGGAATCTATCAATTTTGTGACAATAACACCAAAGTTCGGTTTGTGAAGCAAAAGCGCATCGAAGATGGCGGTATTGTGAACTTCTGCCGTAAGAACAAAACATACACCGTTGGTTATATTGACATCTGCGTTGTATTGAAGCAACAAGTCAACCAACGCCTCCTTGTGATTACTGCCGTATGGACCTGATATGGCAACAGGCAAAGCTGAGTCGATAGCCGCTTGTTCTACTCCACGGGAAAGAAGATCGCGTGCAATTTTCAGGACACGCTCATCATGAACCTCAGGTCTCAATTGTTGGTCGCCATCAAACAAGGCGCTGAGTGCGTTTGTTACATTAGATCGTGATGGTGGATGCTTGCAACTGAGAAGAAGTTCTGTTAGTGAGCTATCTCTTGCTGCTACAGCGACGCTCAAAGCTTCTCCATTATTGTGACTCACAGAAGCTCCTTTCTCTACGAGCATCTCGGTACTTGTAGTGTTTTTGCTGGAGATGGCGTGTCGAGACTCAGCAGCAAGGGCTTTGTCGAGAGCTTCTTGTCC
Organism: Ophiosphaerella korrae; assembly: GCA_028456385.1. Taxonomy (NCBI): domain Eukaryota; kingdom Fungi; phylum Ascomycota; class Dothideomycetes; order Pleosporales; family Phaeosphaeriaceae; genus Ophiosphaerella; species Ophiosphaerella korrae. The sequence goes on along the minus strand of JALNQF010000038.1, from coordinate 82,790 downwards.
TACGCCCATCTTTAGTAAAACGTCAAGGATCAAGGCCTTTTGCTGTGGATCTTCAATTGCGATTGTGTATTCAAAGGCAGGACTTAGAAGCCTAATATTAGTTGCAATTAACTGTTTGATGATGTCGATGTTATCAGGACCACCCTGAATAGCGACCCGCAGAGTCTGCATCGCTGGCTTCTCATCGAGACCATGAACGAGTAGTAGGTCGATAATTTCTGCTGTCCGGGAATGCCTGCTACCATGTGAGTCGAACGCTAGCACAAGCGCTGCAGAAGTTGCGGAAGATGTAGGCTTTGAGCTACATAACAAACGCAGCAAAGACAGATCGACTTGAGAAACCGCTAGTTGGAGTACTTTGCCGTTATCGTAATTGGGGCTGGCTCCACGCCGAACAAGTTCGGTGATCAACGCTGGATCTCTCGTAGGCGACGTATCAGCCACAGCATCAATAAGCGCTTGGTCAACTTCAGAGCCGTGTGCACCATACTGAAGCAACAAGCGAGAACAATTCAGTCGTTCAGTTGTGGAGTACCCAGTACGTAAGAGCGGGAACGCTTTTGAAAGTACCTCTGGAGAGGGGTGCGTGTCAAGTAACATCTGAAGGCTACGCAAGTCTTTCCTCGCTATAGCGGCAAAGATTGGGCTTCTACTGCTCGAAGCTACCAATGCGCCTGCACTCAGCAGGAGATCCATCAAAACAATGTCTCCTTCCTCGACCGCCCTCGTAAGCCAGTATTCGAGAGGTGGGCCAGTTGCGCCTTTCTGTACAAGCGATTGTATCACGCGAAGACGGTCTGGCTGTGGTGAATTCACAGGTAGGACAGCTAGGGCAGCTGACGCTTGCTGGGGCGAGATGGGGGATTGCAGGATTGCATCTACTAGCCTCCAGTTCGACTGGGATATGACAACTCTCAGGCACTCGGCCTCGTTTATTGCAGTGGATACACCATAGCTTAGCATCATTAAGACACCAGCTGTGTCACCCTTCCTCGCTCTACAGACTAGAAAATCGGACAGACCGACGCTACTGGGAGGTAGTCCACAGCAAAACAGGAGCTGGAGGTAACGTAGCTGTGCCTCGACCGTTGGTAACCTCATGGTAGTATCTAGTAGACGCTGCAAGGTGGCATGTGATAGCGGAATAGGGCCCGAGACAAGGGCAACTGCCGACGTGTAGTCCTGCTTCCCAATGGCCATATTTAGGGCGCTGGATGAGTCGAAGTTGGGGTCAGCATTGTATGCTATCAATAGCGACACGGTTGCGTTGGAGCCCTGTTGTACTGCAGCGGGGAGGCATGAAGATATGATCTTTGGCTGTATAGGCTTTGGCGCCCTAAGCAACGTCCGAATGAAGTTCTGGTCATTTGTGCGTACGGCATTCGCCAAGGCGTTAGGGAACTGGTTGAGATCAGCACCGTGGCGCAAGAGCTCCTGAACGCATTCTTGGTCGTTCGAAGCAAGTGCTGCCTTGAGGCCTTCATCCAATGTCGTCTGATCGGCCCCAGAGTTAGCAAGTAGACTAACACACGCTGGCCTACGAAGTGTCGCCGCTTGCTGTAGTACAGTACTCCGGCGACGAAGGCCATTGGTGGTCTGGTTACTCTGTCTCCTCTTTTTTTCAGGTGTCTCAACGAAATTCACTTTTGCACCTAAGTCGAGAAAAGCTTGGGTGAGGCCTGGACTGGTTGTAGGTCCCTGAAGGACAGCTGACAGGGCGAGATCGAGTTCCTCTTGTGAAAACTGCACACCGTCTTGTGACTCCTTCTTGTCTTTGGAGCTTCTGAAAATGCGTTTCAGGACATCCTTGTGCTCCGGGCTCTTTGCTTTTCGATTCATCAACAAGGTGCGGGCTTGTGTATGATCATCCTCACTTGCGGTAATGGCAGGCTCCGTGGGAGCCGGTAAGCAAGGCTGTCGGCTCAAGTCCTGGACAACGCCAGCCTTCCGGATGAGTTCTTGTAGGCTAATTCTGCGTTCCATGATGTCCTAGACGAAGGGTCACAAGCATAATCGTGCCAGCCTGGGGAATTCCCACGACATTATCAGAATGGGGACTCGTCAACGCACACGTGGGCTGGAGGCGGAGTGTCAGGGCGCTAGCCCAAAGCATCTAGACCACGGCATCACTGGCTCTCTGCTCCTTCCGGCCGTTCGGAACATCCTTCGTAATCTCAACGGCTACACATTGCCTTGTTACCGCTACACTACATTCTACACTTGCCTGAGCGTCTTGGGCACTCATGAGGCGTCAATCGCGTGTTGTGGCCTGAAACCTCACCCCCGTCATTGCCCCTCTCCTCGCAGCCAAGCAGACGCGTTTCTCCCCATATTTGTTGAGAGAACCATTGCCCCGTCCGCCATGCAGGCGGTCTCCTGGGAATACGGCCTGACGTTCAGGGTATTGACCACTAATGCAGGTCCCTTTGTCAAGGCACTAACAAATGGATCTGTTACGTTTGTGTTTGAATGCTAGCCGAAGAGGCCCAAGTGGACACGGACAAAGAGCGAGCCTTGCTCTCGGTCTATTTCTGGTATGGCAGCAGTGCTCTGCTACTCTCCAATACTTAGGCGCACCAAAGCGGTAGTAGCGATTGTTTCATCCAGCTTACACGAGGGTCTTGGGTTTTTGAGGATTGCTGTTGGTCGCGTTTTATGTTCGCATCAGGATCTGCAGGTACAAGGCGTACGCTATCCAAAACAGGACCCAGATCTGGACCGACAGCACAAGTCGAACCCCAATAGGCATTGGCTTGCCGCGCGCAACGGGTAGCTTTCAACTTAGGTTGTATAACATATCGAGTTCGATTGAGCCGCACGTTTGGTGAGTCCTCTCCACGCGATGGCCATGATAGACATTCAAAAGATATCGTAAGGCTACTTCGCGTTTCCAAACAGCAAAGGAGATCATCGAACATCACAGGGATTTAGTGGGCCGATTGCGCCCGTGCAACCCTCGTGAACTGGTGCTAGCTGTCGCACTAGCAAATGTTTACCCCAAGGACAGGGTAAAAAGTGTGAGAAGCTTGAGCCGAGAACCAAAAGCCCTTACAGAATGTCATTGCACTCTTCAGCACGGAGACATCGGTCGTCAGTCGGCTACCATTGGGCATCTCTGAGCAATCTAGCACGGCGAAACAGTACTACCTTGTCAAACGGGTTGCACGTTTGGGAGTTGCGCTTCCACATTGATCCATGGCGGCTGCATGTCATCAATCCGTATCCATGTGAACAAGAACCATAGAAAGTATATATGGCTGGCTCGGTTTCCTCATCAATTTCAATGCTACAGCGCTTCCATCATTTGGCTTTTGGGCTTTCGACTTCGGTCTTTTCATTCAGCGTTATCTTCTTTGAGCTCTGGAAGCTCCCCATTCATTCTAGTATCATACTTGCTTTCCTACCAGCATTGTCCTCCTAATACTTCATAACCACAAAGCTTCATCATGCATACTTCAATCTTGATCGCGGCATTTGCGCTGCTTCCATCTGCCCTGGCAGTCCCCTCTCGCCTCCCAACTCAGTATAATCGTCGCCAGTTTGAAAATGGAACGCAGAACGGCTCAACCCCAGTGTTTACACCTGCGTGTGACCTGTCCGGTCTGTCCCAACCTACTCACACCATGAAACAACCAACAGGCCTTGACCTCGTCATGATCGCACTCGGTGAGGGCACACAAAACTATACTTGCGGCGGCAACATCACCGCACCACCCAGTGCCATCGGTGCCGTGGCCCAGCTCTTCGACGCGTCATGTACCATGGCCAAAGAGCCCGGTGCCTCAACAAGCAAAGCCTTTGGCAGCATTGAAGAGTCACCCAAGTCGATTGGTGCGCACTTCTTCGTCGACAACACAACACCCGACTTCGACATCCTCGGACTAGGTAACACACAGACCAAGAAAGCAGAGGAATGCCTCGCCCCCAAGCCAGCCTCAGACGTCAAATGGCTGCGTCTCGAAGCCAAAGCCGACGGCTCATCAAGCGCAGTCCAGCAAATCTATCGTCTCAACACCGTCGGCGGTCTCGCCCCAAGCAGCTGCGAGGGCAAAGCCGCAGGCGAAGTGGTAACCATTGCCTACCAAGCACAATACTGGATCTACACGTGAGTCTCTTTATTTTCAACGTACCTACCCTCCATTTTTCGTTTCTACGAGGACCCCAGAAACTGACCCGTGCAGTGTTCTAGAAACAAAGAGTCAGCGCAACGAGACTCCTGCGGCTGTTGTACCGACACCGGCACCGGCATCGACGTCGACGTCGCCTGCCATCCAGGCGTTCAAGGGCGCTGCTGCGCTTAATGCGCCAGCGCGCTCTCTCGTGTCCATTGCGCTGCTCGTTTCGACCTATCTGTACTTGTACGTTTGATTGTGTATAAAACCGGACGTGGATGCTGCACTCAGCGCCTGCCGGACCCTGCATTGCTTCCATCTGCCAGCCTCTTCTTCGCTTCGTTCTTTGGCACATGTACACTTTTTTCTTCTTTCCGCATTATACCGTCGGGTTATTTCTCTCTTAGTGGAATAGGAGGATGTCTGTTTTGTGGGTCCTGCGAGACCTTTGTAATGTTACCGTTAGCTGTGTAGGATCAGAGTAACGTGCAATGATATGTTGACGCTTTGGGTATTATCTACCAACTTCATTGGCTGTCCTTGGCATGCAAGTGATGCTTCCCCGTGGGGAAATGGTCCGCACGTGACTCTGCATTCGATAGGTCAATTCCATGCCAAGACAGTTCTCGTCATGCAATGTCAAAGTGGCACAAGCAGACCAGAGCACGATGAGATGTAGTACTTTGAATGATATAGAAGTATTGCGGTACAAATAATGTATGCATATTCCCCGTGGTCATGACCAGAGCGATGCGCCAAGTACAGAGAATCGTCAATTAAAAAGGGAATATGTACTCTACCGCGAGGTAGGTGGTGGGTATCCAAGGCAGGAGCCAGCGGGGGGGTGGTCGATGCAAAGGGACAGCGTGAGGATGCGACATGGTAGCAGCGGCAGGATTATTTGTCGACGGGCTGGGCAGACGGCGGCCGCTCTACCAGGACATAGTCAGCGCTGTTCTGAGAGGAGGGTGTAGGTGGCTGCAGCTGCGCACCTGCAGGGCTGTCCTGTGCTTGTGTGGGTGTGGATGCGTTTGGCGGCTTCTGGGCCAGGGGGCTGCTCGGGCCGGCCTTGTCTGCGTCGGCGAAGGCGGTGTTGAGGGGGCTGCGGCGCTGGCTATCTTTCCGTCGTGGTGGCGAGTTGGAGTTGGCTTGCTTCAGGCGGTCTTCGGCCTCGCGCAACCGGGCCTCGAGGGCTTGCAGCTCTTGTGTTTGTGTGCTGACAGCCTGCTTCCTGTGGGGGGAGGGAAGCGTTAGTGGGCAATGGGCAATGGGCAACGGTGGGGCGCAGTGCGCGCAGGCCTACTTTTGGTGGACGTTCTTGTCGAGGCTATCGAGATCCCCGTCGAGCTTGAATAGGCTGTCGAGCTCGGTCATGAAGTTGCGTGCAACTGTGCTGCAGAAGCGTCAGAATAGCGGGAGCTACACTAGCGCCGGGAGAGCGTACGACTGAGGGCGCTTGTTTGGCTTCCAGCCCTGCTTCCACTCCTGCTCGGTGTCGGCCATGTCTAGCGATGCTTGGGTGGTGGTGAGGGTGGCGGGTGTAAGCAGGCTGGGCGGGTGGATGGGCGGCCAAGAAGCGTGGGGAGGGGACAATGGTGTTATGTGCAGGCAGTGCGCAAACGGAGAGCAAGATCAGAGGCGTTTCAGAAGGCGCAGCCGGGGGGAGCAGAGATGGAAGCGGACATGAGATGCATGATATGGAGGTCCTGATTCAGAAGTGAGGGTCGCAATTTCACCGGGCCAGGAGAAAGGGGATGGACGGATGCTTGTTCAGGTTGGGCGTCGATCTAGTGGAGCTCGGGTGAGATGGTGCAGACAGATGCAGATGCAGCCGGACGCAATCAGGTGCTGGATGTGCATAGTAGGCTGGGTGTAAGCAGGCAAGGCAAGCACTGCAGTATCAAGCAGCAAAAGGCAGAAACGCGGCACTATGGCATCAGCTATGTTTGCACCAGCAATTCCCGGCGCGTCTGCGTCCCCAGGCAGCATTCGCTGCTGCTAGCCAAGCGCGGCCAATCAGCACCCCGGCGGCCGCTGCAAAGGGCGCTCGCAGCACTGCACAAGCACAGCAGCACCAACCCGGAGTCTCGGACGCAACGCGCAAACCATCAAATCTTTCCACGCCCGACCACCTTCCATCTCCCTCCCCCCTCGCTCCCTTCCACCCATCCATCCCCCGCCCGCCCCCATCGCCGCCCAGCGCACCGCCGCCTCCGAGTCCGAGTCGCCTGGCTGCCCGTCCCTCGTCTGCCGCGGCCTCGTCGTCCTCGATGAATACTAGCGTCTCTGCCTACACCACCCTCGAGTCGCTGCTTCTGTTCCAGTGTTTGCATGCCTATGGCGTCGGCTCTGCCGTCTTCGGCACCATCTCGGACCTGCTGAAGAAGAACCCCGACATCGCCGGCCACAAGTGCTTCCAGAGCGGCCGCCTCAGCCCAGATGCCCTGCGCAACTTCTATCTCGAGCGTCTGCGCAAGGAAATCGACCATGAGCAGGCCGACGCCGCCGGCGAGGCGCATGCCGCCCATGCCTCCAACCCGCGCAAGAGGAAGAAGGCCAGCCCCGCCCTGCCCACCGTCCAGGAGTCCCTGCAGCACCAGCACCTGATCCCCCGCCTGGTCAACCAGCTGTACGCCTCGTACCGCACCGAAGCCACCGAGCACATCCGCGCCGAGGAGGAGCGGTACGAGAAGCTGCAGCGCGAACTGAAGAGCATCGAGCGCGGCGAGTGGGACGACCAGCTGCAGGAGCGCGCAAAGCAATCGCCCCTTCCTGCACAGAAGCCGCTGCCCCAGCCGCCGCCTGCCTCGGAGCAACAGCCCCCTCCCGCTGCATCGCCCTCGCCGCTGCCAGCCCCAGCGCAGCCAAATGCGCACCCGTCGCAGCCTCAGCAGCCTGCAAACCCACCCCCCGCCGCACCGCCATCCCACAGTTCGCCATTTCCCCCAGGCCAGCAGCCTCAAAATCTACCGCCATCCCACCCCAGTCCACACCCCCACCCTCCTCAACCGCCCCATTCTCAGCCGCCTGTTGCCGGTCCTCAAGGGCCTCCGCTTCAGCCCCAGCCAGGCCAGCCCTCTGGCAGCCACGGTCTATCTCCGTACGGCCTCCCTCTGGGTGTGCCGCCCCCGTATTCGCCGAACCATCAGCGCCTTCCACACCCTTCGCCTGGGCCACACTCGCCGAGCGCACAGGTCCCACATCAGCAGCAAAGACCGCAGTTTCCTCCTCTCCCGCCGCAACCGCACCCCCACCATGCGCCCCAATATGCGCCACCGCCTCCCCAGGCTGGATTTATGCTTCCGCCATTCCAAGTGGCTCCCCAGGATCCTTCACGAGTGCACCCTCAGCCCACCGCGGCGCCACCCCCCCCTCAGGTATCCACGCCCGTCAGCAGTCGACAACAGCCACAGCCCGCCCGGGCCGCACACACTCCAGGAACCAGCAAACCAGGCGTGCCTCCCATGCACCCGTTAGTCACCCAGGCCAGGCAATCCTTTTCGACACCAGTGAACTCGCGTTCCCCAACCAGCGCCACAGGCACCCCGCACTCTGCGAAGAGCTTGTGGAAGAAGACAAGCAGTTTCAATGAAACGCCCGCTGCTAGCCCACGTCCCGTGCCGGAACATATCGATGACTTTGCGCCACTAGCGACACCGAAACCAAGCCCAGGTAAGCCCAGGTCCCAGAGAAAGTCGCGAGGAAAGGCTCAGGGCAAAGAGAAGGAATCGGATCAGGCACCCGCGGAAGAACCTGCACCAGAGGCAACATCCACATCAGAACCACAGGAAGACTCCGTGGTTGAACTCGAGACTCGATCCGGCCGGTCACGACGCAAAGCGCCACCAAAGCGCACAGGCCCTGGTAGTATCGCATCGTCTCGTGCAGGTGGCTCCGTGCGAGATCGCAGCCGAAGCCAGTCCATCCTATCACACACCGAGACAGTCGCGGATCCCAACGAATCGCAAGCTGGCAATCGCATCAAATCTGAGCGTGGAAACTCTGTAGACGTCATCGACGAGGAATCTGTTGGTACACCATCACAAGCAATTACGCGCAGACGGGGTGTAGCATCGAGACGAAAGCGCAATGCACGAGATGCCTCTCTAGAAGAAGCCGAGGACCACTTCAGTACGCCAGGTCCGCCACGGACCATCTCGGCACCACGCTACTTTGCTCGCACGTGCGCACCTATTATGAACGATATACAATCTCACAAGCACGCATCGACCTTTTCCACTGCAGTGCGCGCCAAAGATGCAGAAGGCTACTACGATATCATCAAGCGCCCCACAGACCTCAAATCCATCCAGAAAGCGATCGGCACTGGAGCAAAGCAGGTAGCAGCCGCAGCGTCCGACACTCCAGTCGGTAGTCCCGGCGGAGGAGGCACTGTCGAGCTACCCGTAACGCTTGACAACATTCCTCCCAAGTCGATTGTCAATGCCGCACAGCTCGAAAAAGAACTTATGCGCATGTTTGTCAATGCAGTCATGTTCAATCCTGGCGATGATGAAGGCGTGGTGCAAGATGCCCGTGAGATGTTTGAGACGGTGCAGCGGAGCGTCAGTACATGGCGTAATGTAGAAAGATCTACTGGCAGGACTGAGGTAGAGGACACGCCTACGTTGGACGAAGAAGAGCCTCCTGTGGGCAAGCGGAGGAAGGTTTAGGTGTTATACCCCAGAGCGTTTGATATTTTCTTGTGGGGACTAGATATAGGTCTTGTAATGACATTTGATACCATTGTCCATCTTGGCTATCTTGGCCAACTTACCGCATCATGGGAATTTACCATGCATCCACAATGCCATGCGCGGAGACAAGACAGATGTACCCCGCACTAACCCAATCCACCCATCTTACCACTCCTCCAAGCTCCTCCCCAAGCACAACCCCACCTTTCCTACCCTCTCACCATTTCTCACCTACGTCACCGATCACCCGCAGCCAGTCCTTCCCCCCCCCCCCCCCCCCCCCCCCCCCCCCCCCCCCCCCCCCCCCCCCCCCCCCCCCCCCCCCCCCCCCCCCCCCCCTCCCCCCCCCCCCCCCCCCCCCCCCCCCCCCCCCCCCCCCCCCCCCCCCCCCCCCCCCCCCCCCATACATAAACCGTCATCACCATGACCCCTCCACCACGCTCCGCTTCCACCGCGGAAAAACTAAAGTGGCTCCACGACAACACCCCCGACCTCACCCCCTTCCTCACCAGAACAACACAACCCTCCCCCTCGCCCGCCCTACAAGACCTGCACATCCAGGACCCCACACGTGAAGACAAAATCGCCGCTATCCACCTCGACTTTGCGTACCTAGGCGGCCCGTGCCGAAAAAACGAGAAGAAGACCGATAGCCAGAATGCCCGTCCATCCAGCTGAGGAGAACGCCGGGGGAGGTATGTTTATGGCGCGCGCAAAGCTGCTTGCTTTTTTTTTTTTTTTTTTGTTTGGATAGGCTGACGGGGGGCCAAAAGGCATTACGGACAAGGTGGCTAAGGAGTCGTCGGACTCGACGGCTTCGTCGCACCGGATGCATGATGAGGATCACGAGGGCGTGACGTCTGGGGGCAATGTTGCTGCAGCGGCGCATAAGGCGAATCCGGTATGTTGAGAGGTTGTTTGGTTGGCTGATGCGGGAGTTGTGCTAATGTGTGAGTTTGTGGGTAGGGTCCGGTTGTGGCAGATGATTTGCCGACGCCTGCGAGTAAGGAGGAGTTGAAGAAGAGGGCGGCTGAGTTGAATGGTTAGGGATTGAAGAATGATTGGGAAAGGTTTGGTAGATATGAAGGCGAATATATTCTCTTTCCTCGGGTGTGATTGTCTTGCACCCAATTCATCTTGATTCCAATTCGTACTATTCGTTTATTATTGCGCTGCGACAGGATCTTTCTTATGGCGTTGTTAAGCAGTATCATGGTCCGCTGAGCCCTGAGATGATGAGCTATCGATCAGCTGAACAACGTATAGTCAGAAGCATGCACACATCATTCACCGCAAACAGGAGCGACGAGTTAAATCAGAGCGAGCAAGTGTTTGAAAGCAATAGAAGAACACCAGGACACAACAAGGTGTACCCATTCCTGATTGATTAATAGCTGAAGCTTTCCGCATGAAGGTATATCCCCTGAGCCCCAGTTCCCTTATGCACCGCCCGCTCATCACTCAACGAGCACACATCATGCCTGACATCAGCCACCAAGCCCTGCGGCCCACACACAACAACTGCCGACTCGCCCAGCGCCTGCTCGAGGGACCGCTGGATGATGTCTCTTGTTTTTGGCCGACCCGAATAGAGTGTGATGGAGGGGTGAACGAGCACCTTTTGCTTTAGCGATGGTGGTTGGCTGGAGGATACTCGTGATATTGGACGGCTAGTGGATTTAGGTTCTAGGTTTTTGGTTGGGGATGTGGAGCAGCAGCACTTTGATATGCTGTCTTGTGGCGTGTTTTCGTCGACGGCCGCTCTACAACAGCAGGTTCCGTTTGGGCCACAGGCTTCTTGTTCTCCGTCTGCCCTTTCTATTGTGACTGTCGTCAACTCTTGGGCAGTGTCCCTTTCTGCCGAACTACTTCCCCCTGTAGCCCGGTACTGAACTTTTCCGCCCTCGACATTATCATGGGTCGGCGCGTTGTGGTTGGGCGCAGTTATGGTTGATATGAGCGTTCTGTGTTCCTCAGTGAAAGACTCATCACAGGTAATGTAAACTGTAAGCTCGAGTTTGATGTCTCGCAACCTCTCTTGCAAAGTTTGAAACTCTGTAGAAACAGACGATAGCTGTTCAGATAGCCAGCCAAGCTGGCCCCGACTTTTTATCACCCATACGAAGCGGACGTGTCGCGTGACCGCGCCAGGTTGGCGTTTGAAAAGCGAGAAGCGATTGTTTCCAGTATCAACAGCTGTATTTTCTCTCCATCCTTGGGCAATATCGCGGAGCAAAGGTAACGTGAATGTCACTCCGGTGCTTCCGGCAAATAACACAACGCTATCGAATTGACGTAGTGTTCGTATACATCCATAAGGCCCTTCTATCATGACCGTTCGACCCCTGTCAGAACCGGTTAGCGATTCAGTCGCCTCATTAATACTGTCGCACGCTTATCAGGGAAACCATTCGATGCTATGAATGCATATACTTACTTCTGAGGTGTTTCGGATAAACTGTGAGTCTTCTCGGCGTGTCTCAAGAAGCGCCGGGTGCCACCGGTTTCAGACTTGATCAGGAACTCCATGACTCCATCCTCAGGTATCGAGGCCACGGTGAACGGATGACTCTGCAGTGGGACAACAGAATGGCAGGATAAAAATACATGTTGGCCAGGCCTCCAGATGATGGGAGGGTTATGTATGACAACTCTCGTGGTGTTGTGCGGCAGTGGTATGAAAGTGGCTTTACAGGCTAGAAAACTTTGTGTTTGGCCTTGGCGGTTTTTGGAATGAAATAACGAGACATTGGCATAAAGAACTCGAAGCAGTCGTAGAATCCGGTCGAAGAAGAACAAAGCCACGGGAACCCAGACGTACGCTCTCATCTCAGACGGGATGTGGATGTACACAAGACCAGTAAAGACAGCGAATGACATGAGATGCTGTATAACAAAAATTTCGTAACACCACCCACGAATGGGTGTCATGGAACTGAATACGATCCAGACCAATGTGCTCCAGGCAGCCAGGCCTTTCCAGGATATTCCGTCATTCTTCAACTTATAGCCGATGTAATCATAGGGGGCCCATAACCTGAAAAAGTACCCCATATGAAGAGTCGCTGTTAGGAGCATAGTCCTGGCGCACCATCTGTGTAACCAGTTGAGGCGTTCATAGCTTATGCCGCTGAGATAACCGATGATATTGTTCTTCCCAGCAAGAAGGAAGATCAGGGGCAACTGACCAACTGTGACGACACCGCAGCGAAAAGCAACATCCTCTCTGGTAAAGCGACCATTGAGGTCGAGCCCATAGGAACAGAGGACTATGAGTGTGACTACGTTTGCTAACACAAGGCTTGACCGACCGATCGAGGGAAATCTGAGCATGCGAGTCTTCAGTGGTATGCGCAGTGAGTAGTTGGATGCTTCTCGTGTGAGGGCGAATACGGTAGCGTTCCAAAGCGTAAACCATAGCCTTGGCTTTGCGGGATTCCGCAATCCAGCTCTTGCTGCATGAATCCTTTGCCTAGATAGCACATAAGTGTACAGGTTGACAATGGTAGCGACTCCAACTGCGCTCCCCACAACAGCCCAGTAGAACTTTGGGAATTCTCGAAGGGCTGGCAATGGGACAGAGTCCATACCCATGCCCATGGAACCGTGGCTGCCATGGCTCATACTTTCTGGGGCAAGCCCGATGAACCAGGCTTGTCTCGTTCACGTTTCTCGTCTGGTTCGATACTTTGGTTTTGAACAGGGTGCGCAAGGCCCAAAATAGAAAGGCTTGCTCGCCTATCGCATGATTGCGGTTTCCGCCGAATGGAAGTGTCTTTGCCTGGGTGCGTCAACTGAGGTTACCAGACGTTTTCGCTGGCAAAGGGAAGGCGATGTCTCAGTGACGACGAGGTAAGAAGCAGCTGCTCCAGTAAAGTTGAGGAATGGTCCGGAAGTGAGTGTAGGTCAATGCCGTCAGCCACAGTCTCGGTACCCTGGTCTGCTATTATGTGCAAGACTCGATAGCATTCTTCTTGCTACCAACATGCCGGGCAATGAGCATGTTCTCAAGGACGTGGGCAGGCATTCCAGAACAACTGGTGGCTGGAACAAGCAATGGGCACTAGCCGGAAACGGCTAATTATGCTCAAAGTCCCTCCTTCGTTAACCACGGCTCTTTGCACTTCCAACATGACCGGACAGCACTCGCCTGCGTCGATAGGCTGCTCCCGGCTGTCTACTATGGTACTCACAAGCACTTTACGGCAGCCTGAGCAGGGCCCAACCGCTCGCCGGCCATTTACCGCCGGTGCAATTCCTCCACGTAAATTTGTTTACACGACCTTACATCCTGCGCTTCGGCCAAGGCTTGTCATTTCTTGACTGTCGCAAAATCCTACGCATTCGGCCTCGTCTTCTCAGAATCGCTCTTACAAGCTGACGCCTCCTTCAATTATGCATTGATGCGAGGCCTCTGTTTCTTGTTCAATCACCAGCAGCCAAGCTCAAGTCCCACACCGCGGCGTAGATCTATAAGCTTGTGTCGTCCCCGTTCTGTTTGAACCGCAGTCTGGAACTCAAAAAGTACTTCTCCATCTCAAGTGTCCCATCACCATAATCTTTCCTATATTTCCCATCACGTTCATTACTTAACAAAATGGTCGCTCACGGAGGCAGCCAGGAATCGACCCCGGCCCCAGCTCTTGGAAGCACGAGCGGTAGGGACGGTATGGAGTCATCTACGGGTGGGCATGGGGGCATGGCCTCTGCTTTCTTCTCAGCTACCAACACTCCACTATACTCAGCCTCTTGGACCCCGCAGAATGCTGGCCAGTATGCGGGTACCTGTATTTTTCTCATCATTCTCGCCATTACACTCCGCGGCATCTTCACGGCCAAGTCTTTCCTCGACGCCAGGGCGATGGAAAGCGCATTGAAGCGACGATATGTGGTCGTTGCCGGCGAAAAGATGGTCACAGATCGCGCATCGACCGACGGAAACTCTGTAACTGGCATTCTCACAACGAACGGCGTACAAGAGGACGTTCGAGTCGTCTCAGCACCCGTCAAGCACATCCAGCCCTGGAGATTCAGTGTCGACCTCCCACGAGCACTGTTGATGACGGTCGCAGTTGCCGTTGGGTATCTTCTGTAAGTCAAATGTGTGTTACATATGACAGTTAAAGGTATACTGATTGTTGTGTAGCATGTTAGCGGTCATGACCTATAACGTTGGGTACTTTTTGTCTATTGTAGCGGGTTCGTTCATCGGCGAGCTAGGGCTCGGTCGGTTCAACCAGGGAGCCATGGGCGGCATGTAGAGCACATGGAATTGCTTGTGGCATGAACCATTTCACGAATACATAGGAAGAGCGCCCAACCCCACAACAGCGTATCGTCATTTGATCAAGAAATGCTGAAGTCTCTTACTCAGTTGTCAATCTACAGATTTAATAGCATGGTCATCAAATCCAATTCTGCTACAAAAGCTATCCACCACTCTAGAATTTTACCCGCAGCACACTCTCCATCACCAGGCTTCACATGTGAATCTTGTATCAGATGGCACATTACTCAAATGCACAAGTTGCAAGGGTGAATACGCCAATCCTTGTTGTGGCGCTAGTGGCCACCCCGTCAACCACTGCTTGGGTAAGAAACTTGCTCACATCCGCCGCACCTGCATATCACCACTCGCGCTTTTGGGCCCTCGTGCTCTAGCAGCGCAGCCGGCGAAGCACAATCCTGCTCATCTCCCATTTCCGCATAAGAGGCGTTTTCACTTCAAAACAAGCTCAATGGTTGGTTCAATGTGCATTGGCCACGTAAATACCGTGCCACCGCTCTGGTACGGAATGCACGTAGATGCGGGGAGCACTACTGTTGCCTGTAATAAATAATAAACTCGGCACGCCCCAGGTACAGTACTTTTGATCGTCAATTTGCCCTTCGTTTGCACCTTCTCCCCTTGCGACCTCTTCAAAAGCCTAAACTCTACTTCCTCACCTCCCTAACAACCTCCTCGCTGCAAGCTATCTCTCAGCCGCCAAAATGCTTTCCAGCTCCATTCTTGCTCTATCTCTCCTCCCAGTCTCTCTCGCCCATTTCACCCTAAACTACCCCAAGGCCCGTGGATCAGGCGAAAGTACAGCCGAGAACTTTCCCTGTGGCGGCTACAATGATGTCCAGCAACAGCGCACCGATTTTGCCATCAGTGGAGGTCCGCTTCAATTGAACATGGGCCACGAGCAAACCAATGTCGCTGTCTACATGGCTGTTGGTAGCAATCCTGGATCCGGGTTCAGTATTGTCCTGCGCCCCCAATTCGTCATTTCCGGCCTGGGAGACTTTTGTGTGGGTAAAGTCGCAGTCCCAGCGGGCGTCAATGTCAGCGATGGCACACCAGCAAGTATCCAAGTCGTATCCAATGCGCATAGCGGAGGTGGACTTTATCAGGTTAGCCATTTACTCTAGTACTAGTACATTCATGGCTAATCAATTAATAGTGCACCGATGTTACTCTCCGAACGGCGACCCTTTCTGATTCCGATTACAACAGCCACTGCAAGAACGGATCGGGCGTCTCAGTATCTCAAGAAAACATTTCTGGCAACCCCAACGGAACGTCCGGCAGCACCAAGCCAAGCGGGTCCGGTAGTGGAGCTGCTGCATCCTCGACAGCCAAGCCCGGTGCTGCTGCACATGCTCAGATTGCTTCGTGGGCTCTAGGTGCTATCGGTTTTGCTGGATTTGCTTTGCTATAGAGCTTAGACAAGGCGGCATGGTGGGGAGCAGAAACAATAGAACTATAATCAGCAGCGAGAGCTGGCATGCACAAAAGATACAATGATACCACTTTCTTATCAATTTTCAGAACACGCAACGCTTGGCCAGCATTATGGATGAGAAGGCATGATAGGAGTCGTGACTGATATGTAGCTTAGGGGCTGCAGTAAAGCAGCCTTCTCTAATATAAGCCGTAGTAGTAGTTTCAATGGGTCAGTTATCGATGTTATCCTCGACAAGTAGTGATGCAATTGCAACAGAAAGTTGGCTTCTTCATTTTCAGAAGACATCCCAGCACTGTTGACTAATCGAGTCATTCACAGACTCTGGCTGACGAGTTGTTATTTTCCTGACTGGAAACGACTTCGAACCTCGAATTCGTACTGCGATTGATTTTGTCTTCGACAAGGTCTGATATAATACGCCGCTAGTCCGTTCGTAAATCGTATAAGCCGTAAACTTCGTACCAGGTCGATAGCTCCTCTTTCATCCGAGCTCGCAAATTTTGCAGAGTTTCTTCTGTACGACCTGTGCGACCAAGATAAGACAAGAGTTTTTCTAAACCATCTGCCAATGACCTGTCTGTCAGACCCATCCGTAAACATGGCTGAGAAATACTCAAGCCATGATATACAACTTGAACCAGTAGGGGGCTGGTGGAGCTGGAGGATGGCACTATCTGGAGATTCCGCTGATTCATTACAATGGCGTATCATATATCGGCAGGCATAGTCTAAAAACGGAAAGCAAGTCTGGGACGACGGTAGATTCGACGAATCTCGAAGGGAAAAACCATATTCGCCAATTTTGAGGCATGCCAGACATCCTACTGAACAATGCGTGTGCTTCAAGTGGATCCACACGAAGCTGTGTTATTGTGCTGAATCCATTCAAGTGCCATTTCGCCTCTAGTCGGGCTAAAAACTCCTTGGTAGATAAATGCTCAAGCTTTACTACACCGTTACGAATATGAATCAGGCCCCCACAGACGTGAAGAAGCTTCTGTTCTATTTCGTGAAGCAGAAATTCGTTTAAGAGGAGATGACTGGAGGCAGCCACCACTAATTTGATTTTGATTGCTTGTGCAAACTACAGTTCGTTTATTTCGAGGGGTCGTGGAGAAACAACGAGGAGACTGAGGACACAATGTGCAAGTCTAAATTCGAAATCGTCAAGGTTTTGAGCCCTTCGTATGAGTAGCATTTGGTATGCTTCCTTAAGCCCCCCGCGGTAGACTCTCCAGTTCTTGTTTGACTTCGGCTTTTGAGGAAGACTTTCGCGGATCGCCAGTCATGAGTTTCGTTCAGAGGAACATACCGTCTGCCTTGTCCCGAAGAGTTGCAACGACGTGTTCACGAAGCTCCGGTTAGTCCAAAATATCAGCACGATCGACAACCATTTGCAATGAAAGCCTCAAGACCAGGCTGTGCCAAGTTTAGAAGAATTTCAACAATGGTGCTAATGTGTCGGATTTCTGGTAGAAGATGTAGTCGGCTAAAAAGGAGTACCCGAGTTATCTTCTGTGAGCAAAACATACTTTTACCTGATCCATCAATGACAAGATAGACCCTTCATATTCATCAATCCCATCTAGGTCCCAAATAGGTGCCGTGGCGCTCATTGTAGCTAGACTGTTATATGCAGCTCAAAGTTCAGAAATAAGGGGAGCCCCGTTCAATAGCAAACTTCGCATGATGTCGGAATATTGATGAGTAGTAAGCTTTGGACAAGATTGCCAAAGCATCGAACGAACTAAATCATCTAAAGTCCGTCTCAATAGATTAGTACCCGAGAATGAGAAATACAGGACACCAAAACCTTGCTTTTCGAGGCCTTCCACAATTGATGAAACAAGAATCGCTTTACCTCAACCATGTGCACCTGAGATATATAAGATGCCGCTTGGTTTCAATGATATGCATCGGGTATTCTACTGGATGAAGCTGGGATGCGTCCATATCCACTGGCAGGTGCCGACTAGTCGTGATTGTGTATGGGCCTTGTGAATTCTTCGGATATCAGGCGGGCGTGCACAATGCTCGGGTCCGATCTTGAGGTCTTCAAGAGCCCCTTGCGCCATCTCTGCCATATTGCCAAACCTGGTCTCGCAGAAAATTTTGGTGCTCTAAGAAGTTCGGCAGCGATAGTGGTATAGTCTAATATTCTTACGTGGGTTTCCAAACGGGATACTATGTCGCCCAGATCTTCTTTCAAAGAAGTGGCGGCGATACAAGGCAAACTCTCTTGTAAAATGTTAGTATATGCAGCATTCACTATATTATGCATAGCTTACTGATAGAGTTGCTCTTGAAATACGCGAATGCCCTGAGGGAAAATTCGATAACGCTAGTCGAGACATTTAAAAAGACTATTTGTAGGATGTGATCGCTATCCAGATTTTCGTATAGCTGAATCCGTGGAAGACTTATCGGTCATGATCAGTATAATTCAAACGATTTGCTCTATGACAATTGTGTGGTATTTTGAGACCCACAGCCACCGTTCAGTGAATTCTAGCTAAGGATTTGGGCCAACAATGGACTTTACCTATAACACGAATTTCAAAGGAGCCCGAAGTGGGCAGCTAATCTCTGCCACTGTTTGAGCCACGAGATCTATGACACCGGAAAATTTCTGTAACCATAGCGTGTTTTGTTGAAGTTTGTGTAACATCAACGTAGAACGCTTGCTCTTGAATGTCTTGTAGTTCTTTGTAAGCAGTTCTAGAGTTTCTGACACGGTATTGGCACTTCCGGTGCTCTGTCCGAAAAGTGAATCATTCTCGAGAAGGCTCTTAAACGAAGAGCGAGCATGCTGGACAGCTTGTTGCCGGGGAGATGAGCTTTATCTTGTTGAAAGTGGAATAATGACATGATTTACCTCATAAATTTGCTGAGTAGAATGAGACATAGGCATTTTTCAAGGGAGGTGGTGCGATTAGGCCTGTAACGAAAAGGTCGTTTTGATTTTGTGTAGAAGACCCATGGGAGGGGGGGGGGGTGCCCAGGTAGCAAATGCTTTGGGGGAACAGTAGATAAGAATGCTATCTCACCAATCACTCCCGGATATATTCGTGTTCTCAAGGGATAATGTAAAAGAGAAATGAAACGTCCTGAGAAGGCTTCGTAGAATGATGAAATTCGTCAGCTGAAGCCTAGGAGCACTGCCCCTCTCAAACCTCAAAGTTCCTATTGTAAGGCGTATTTCATGCAGCAAAATGCTCTAGATGGGATCGGGTGGAGCCCGACTTGCAGCATGTCTAGCCCTACGAAATTGTGAGGATGGGCGAATCTGTCCCTAAGAAGCACGAACCTGAATATTATGCTTCCCTCCTGATATACCATGAAACATGCCTATCTGTGAGAGCACACATTCAACCTTGACTTGTATGAAAGTGAGTGTGGGTTGTGATAGACAAAGGTAAAGTTTAGATAAATGAGTACTTTATGTGAGGTATGATCTCTAATGTAGGTAGCTTTGACTAATGGATCAGACGATAGCTAATTTGAACCACCTATTCGCTAAAACTTAGACAACGAATCACTTTGACGTGTATGTATACCTAGGTAGTGCCTCATTCACTTGATACATCTCGTGGTTGTGTTCTACCCCTCGAGTGCCTTCATCGGTTCTAACTTAGTTACGAGATGACTCGCCATTGATCGACTACCTTGCACTGTTTATAGGCCCACTATCGATCTAATTCACTCTTTCAGAATATTCTCTCATGCACGAGCTTCCTTCTACATTTTATATTCTTGATTTGTGAAGCCATGCACATATTGCTTTCCTTTGGGTTATTGAAAGTTCCCTGAGTGGTCCCCATTGTATGCATTTTTGATTGATCGAAGATGACAATACAACCTAATCTCTGATACTTGTAGAATGACACTTTGCTGCGTCAATTAGTGAGATTGCGATATAGCAGAAAACTGCATGAAAAAGACTCCGTCCTTGAGCTAGACAAGTATGATCCTTGCTCATATGCTAGAGCATATGCGCCAAATCACCCATGGTTTCTAAAAGCGCTTCACAAAAATGCTGCTGCCACAAGGTTTTATACCAATCAAAATGTTTATGCGCTTGTTGCGGCCGTAATCTCAATACCAAGAAGCACTTATGGCAAATATTTCTTCTTGTGCGGGCTGAACTTCAGGCCGTTAGCTTTATTAATGCGAAACATATTTAGCAATTACTTAATCTTAGACCATAAAAAGACACCTTTCTTCGAAAGAAAATCCAATTCGTTCCAAGATTGTGCACAGGGCAGCGGATCAGCATCTTCTATGTAATTCGTCTTTGGTTGATGCTATATTGATGTTAGACTGCTATTTAGCTGTAGCGTATAAGTTTTTTTCAATACTTAATAACCAAAGTTGAATGGCTATTCCTATCCCTTTTGGGTTATGTGGCTGACTGGTGTAGAGTTACGCTGTAATGTTGACCACGGGATCGTGGTTTGCATATGTGTTACAGCTATTGTTAATTATTCGATCCTTTTTTGATCACCTTCTTAGTCCGGAAATCGTAGCAACATTCAGCAAGTCAAGTATTGAATTTGTGGGGCATGGGAGCTAGATATCCCCGTTATTCACGCCAAAATTTGCCTTGCTGTGATTCAGAAAGAACTGACCAAACGAATTCAACCCACCAAATTTATGCAAACACTCGCTGTGCCTAATTATATCTGATTCCTCAAAATACACTTCATGTTGAGCAAAGTAGCCATAATTTTACCGTGGGGACCATGCTTACGCACAAAAGGTACGAATAACCCCCATATTGTGACCTAGTTTGACAACTCTCTTCACGATGTAATGACTTCCACCGACGCCCTTCAGAAATCTCTCTCGCACGCCCGAAGCGATAAAGAGGTTTTGGTATAGCATTCTCCCAAGTTTAGCAAATATTCCATGGGAATATTATTTTCACGAATGATAAAAATACTGCACTGGCGTAAAATTGCTCTAATCTTCAATTTTATGAATCATATTAGTGAGAAGAGGCATGTTCGATTCTTGTTTCATCCAATTTAATCCTTTTCTGTCAGAGTTCGAGAAGCTCTGACAACCACGAGACCCATCTTCTAACTCAAAATGCTCGTATAAATCATCAATATGCTTCTACTACGGTAAAACCTGCTTCGAGAAGATTGATCTGATCATAGCCCAATAGTCAGCCTTCCTAACATGCACGGCTTGGGGCGTACTTCAAGCAGGCATGACAGATTCTGTTGTGTACAGCACAGTCCGCCATTATACTCGCCACAACGGGTATACGCGACTAAATCCGGTCGTACGACTGAGCTTACGATGCCATCCATAGCCGGAAGTAGCCGGAAAAAAAAGGAGGTGTTCTTCCCCACTTGGGAGGGCCAACACGGAGGAAAAAGATGAGCCCCTTTAGGTCCGCCTGACTCATCAAAATGGCCGGTAAATTTTGACAGTAATCCGGAGAACCTTGAGAACCGTAGATCGGGTGATATTCGAGAAGGGCCAGCTGGGAATCCACCAACCAAACCGGGGTTGCGAGGGAGGGAGGAAGCACAGGAGAACCGAGTGCCCGACTCAGGTAACATATATAGCGTTCAGAGTGTTTATGAATGCCAAGCTTGGCTAGTGCATGGGTTTGATTGACGTCTCCACTTTAGAACTCTCTTGAAAATGCTCTGACATGATATTCTTGCAATAACGACTTGCGCCTTTTCGCAGCAGTATAGTGGTTCAGATACATCATGCCTTGTAGACTACGTCTAGCAACAAGGCTAACTTTCTACTTTTGGATTGCCTCTGGCTTACCCATTTTCCAAAGAATGAAGTTATGTCAAGGTGTGGATGTCGTTCAATATGCTCTCGCTTATGGCAATTGCGCAATCATCTTGCAGTGAATCGGGCCGCATCTTGCGTGCCCAAAATCTTTGCAATAAGCATTTCCGATGCTAGCAACTCCAGATATTGAGACTAGCGAACTTAATATATTTAGCGCTCGAGCATATGATCTAGCTAGATAGCCTATTCATAGAATTTTCTATACGCAGAGGTAAAGACTCCCATGTGAGTTGGGATGGGTCGCTTGCCCAATTAGGAAACACATATGCTGCTCACATAATACTTTCACATCCCTGGTCGAGACTAAAGCTTCGAATAAAGATCCGTTTATAATTGCCGTGTAGAACGAACAGCCTGACCACTCTGGTTGGGATTGTGCCAAAATTTCCTATAAGGGGTATCAAGTTGAGATTGATGGAATTGCCGTACCGGTATTTCCCGTCGGCACACCAAAGCTCTGCAGGAACACTTCAACATGGCAAGCCACACAACTCCACGAATCAAGTCCTGCAGAGGCGTTTTTGATGCCATGGTTCCAATCAGTGGAGATGAGAATGGCTGCATAATTGAGCATCCCGCTCGACCTGCATATTACGCGTGATAATACTGAGTCGTTCGTGACAAGCCCACTCCATGCCAACCTTTCAGCTATGGCTTTCAGGTATACATATAACGATAGGAGACCGACAACCACACCAGAAAACTGGAGCCGAATAGATACTAATTCCGCACGAGTGGGCTTCATGGATTATTTTGATCGAGATCCGCAGCGTCCAACGTAGCAGGCGCTTAAGAGACCACTGGACACTATAGAGTAATGAATGGGATACGATTCACGAACATTTAATTTTGTGGCTAAACCATGACACTGGTATCACCAACTCCGTATTCGTCTGTAGCGGAATGCGCTACCATGCTGTGACATGGGAGACAAAGGAAATGCCCACAGAAAGTTTGCAGATCTTCTGTTGTTTGCTTTGGCGTGGCCTGCTTGACCACAGTAAGTTTGACGAAGAAGCTGATGTGGAGGGATCGACGATTCGGTGGGGCCTATTGAAAGAGTTTCAGTAGCGGAAACCAAGGTGGAGGCTTGCTTTAGGTAATTTTGCCGATTGGCTAGGCTCTTAGGTACAGCATTCAGCTCAACGGATAGATACCTAAACCTCTGTGCTATCACGAATAAAGTGGGTTAAACTCTGTAGCGTCGGAGGGCTGATGTGATGCAAAAAACAAAAAAAAAACAAAAATTCGCAATTCGCAGCCACACCTTTTCAGGGCGTGGTACTCTAGCTGCGCCGCACTGGTTTGCATAAAACTTGGTTCACATTCTCCACCAGCTGAGTCGTGTTCCAGGATAAATCTCATTCATCATTCACCAGGATTACGAAGTCAAGATTCTGATGCGGTTTCCAAGCGGGGTATCGAGGATCAAAATGCAGAGCTTGCCTCGGACACTAGAATTCGATCATGGATCTTTTCGAGTATGGCGTATTTTCCACGTTATATCGCAATTGATGCCGAGAAATGCCTAGAAACAGAGCGCGACCGCTAAACATTTGTCCGATCGATAAAATGTCTCCGACCACTCGGACCCAGGTTTCCGACTGAGTCTTTTTGATCGGCGGTTTTCTCAAGAAAAAAGCATCTAGCACAATCCATATTCGGCTTAGCAGAAGGCTCTCGCAGTAGCGAGGCACTCGACAATTCCGGTTATTTGGTTATTCACTGTAGCTTTTCCTAGTATCGTGTTGTGTAGGAAGTTGTGAGTGTGACTTATTTTAATTCAAGGACCTAAGTAGTTCCGAGACGCATGCTGTTATGCGATCGGTCGTGGCGTCTTGGTGTCTTGGTGTCTTGTGTCAGACCTAGTGCCACCCAAGCCTCCTAGGCTAGCTAACAGCAAGTTTGCGCAATGGAGCGTTTGTGTTTTACGCACATTAGAAACCTAGGAGATGTCAAGGTCGTGATCAACGGAACGGTCTTTTGGAAGGCAGTCTGTACATTGACTAAATTGCCCCTAATGCATATGCTTCCTCAGTGTTGAAGTCAATATGATTATCTATGTTTGGTCTAGTCAAGGAACCATTGAACACCCGGCGTTATTGTTTCGTTGGTTCACTTGGTTTGTATTCATCAGCTGGACTGCCTTTGAAGTTTGGCATACATCCTCTGAGGCTACCATGAATGGCACGGAATGGTCCATATCGAACATGAATTGCCCTCCCCCCAAAAAAACGGAGGTTATCAATATGTGGCTGATATATGCGTAGTGCAGCCGCTCTTTGGTGTAAAGCCTTTTGAGGGCTGGTAGAACTGGACGGCACTTGCGAAACTAAAAGAGTAAATTAGCTAACA
Organism: Ophiosphaerella korrae; assembly: GCA_028456385.1. Taxonomy (NCBI): domain Eukaryota; kingdom Fungi; phylum Ascomycota; class Dothideomycetes; order Pleosporales; family Phaeosphaeriaceae; genus Ophiosphaerella; species Ophiosphaerella korrae. The sequence continues at coordinate 59,072 of JALNQF010000038.1, read as the reverse complement.
GATTTGCTCGACTCGTAGATGCTTTTACAAGAGCAATCACAGAGCCAAACCGGAAGTTTCTAGCCGGTTGTATAGTGTTCGCCAGCCCGATTCAGATATCCTCGGTGCTTTATAAATCACTACAGAGTAATATATCGGGCTTGTTCGCTTGTGGATTCCGGGTAGTGGGAGAGTTTACTGCAGTGAGACACTTGCAAGGCAAGATCCCACGAAAAACGAATGTCTTCATTATCGAAGTTCTGCTACTGTTTATACTATTGCGCTGATTGGGAACGAGACCCTGATGTATGCTCGAGGCACGAGATGATGATATATTGAGATTTCGTATGGTACATGAGAGTCTAGGCCAAGTTCTGCAATGTATTTCAGATGGAGATCTGTTTTGTTCGAGTCTCGTGGTCGCTGATGTGCCCTTTCTATTTTTATTTTTTTTCATAGTAGGGCCATTATCTGGATAATTTGTGCGCTGAAATGTGCCTTAATAGGCGATGATGATTCTGATGGCGCAGTGTTGGAGTTTGATGAGGCTTATATTGATGTCTGCATCCATCAGCTAATAACGTCATCTACGCGAAGAGATGAATTGGTGTCTCTGCAGGGTACCGTAGCAAACTCTGCGACTGGTAAAAAAAAAAAAGTACCATGTATCACAGTCTCTATCAAATGAAGTTGAGGCATGAGGAAAACACCGGCAGTGGTGTCGAGAAAGATGTGTGTGTGTGGGTGGTAGTGTCGACGCAAGATCTGCGCTACCCCTGTCTTTCAAAGATGCATGTTTAGGAATGACGTGCCCACAAGACGCCAGGTAGATAGCTGTTTTTGCGTTGGTGTAGGATAGGGTGTGAGAACGCGCAGATTAAGGATAAGAGGATGATAGAGACTAATGATGGCAATTGTGATTGTGACGCAAATGGAAGGTGGTTGCGGAGGGCGTAATTAATTAGGTCGCTGAATATTACCTGCATAGTACATACAGAGTAGCCGATGAGCAGGTGTCAAGCGAGCCCGGTTGAGCAGTTGCAAGGGATGGCTGTAGCCGTGATGCATTTGGAGGCTTCCGATCAGGCCCAAGATATTGGGTAGATACGTAAGCAGGCATGCTGGGTGAAGAAATTGTGCCAGTCGCAACTCGGGGGCGGCCGGAAGCATCGATGTGGCCAATGGCGCAGCGTCGATAAAACAGGCCCCGACACGGATTGCCACGGACGAGGTCCTGCTATTTCGTGGTTTGATACTAGGCATGATACTTGCAAGGTGTGAAATTCCAGGGATGGGCAGTACGAGAAGCTAGCGAGCCAGAATCGAGGCCGCTGGCTAGTTGGGCGAGTGGCTGCAACGGCGGCGCGTCTACAGAAACGCCCCATCCAAGCCGGTGCCTCTGCAGTGCACACGGCGGCGGGCAGTGGGCACGAAGAATGAATACCATGGCACAAATGGGTGCGATCGATCGGGTTCGGTTGTTTCGTGTGCCAGATGTGGAGGCCATTTAGCCAGAATAGCGCGTGAGGTTGGGGGCGCTGGGCTGAAGAGGGGATGGCGTGCCTCGCAGTCCGCCCGCCGGCGATAGAGAGCCTCACGGCTGGAATGGAATCCGCGGACCCGGTACGGTATGGAAAGAACACAGCGAACCAATACCAAGTCTCTGCAACACGCGCCATCTGGATTCCGACTAACTTTCGAGAGGTGTGGTGAGTTGGATGGATAAAAGAAATGCTGACTACGACGTGCAGGGCGCATGCAGCGTCACCGCCAGCCTATTGTGCCCAGGGCCAGGTCGGCGTGGGATGCCGGCCTGCCATCTCAGCAAGCAGCCTGCCACCCAGCCAGAATGCCACCAGGAGCTGGCTATCTGCTCCTTGGCGCCCAAGGTCGGAGGGATACGCGTTGCCGCAAGGCCGCCACGCTAGGAGAAAGCAGTGTGGGGAGCTCGCAGGACGGCCAGCGCAAGGGCCGTCGGGGAGGCGGCCATGGACGTTATTGTCTCGACCTGGCTCCAGCCCGGACACGCAGGCCTGTGAGCACTGAGCAGTGCGCACGCCCAGACTGCAGCCGGCAGCACCAGCCTCCACGCGTGCTGTTTGACTCGTCGTTTGCGCGGCGAGGACTGCTCCTTGGGCTAGGCGCAGTTCCCACGTGCGATTGCCATGTTCAGTAGGCGTGCCCACACAGCGGGTTGGACGCGCTGCACGCATGCACCACTGCACATCTCCTAGCCAGATTGCTGGGTCAGCAGCCAACCCCATGGCCGCCCACCACCTAGCTTCGCCGACTGACAGCTGCGGTGCTAATGTGCCATCTGCTGCCCATGTGGAGGGACGGTGACGCTCCGCTGCCCTCCGCCAGCACCGCCATGGTGGAAATGAGCCCAGTCTCCCAGGGCCCCGTTAGCGAGATGAAGAATGTGGAGAAGGAGGGCGACTTTGGCAGCCATCCGTGTCAGAGGAACCATCCATCCGTGACAGCCAGCGCCGGCATCAGCATGCTGCGTCGACGACCATCCCTGCGTCACCCACTTGCGTCTCTCGGATCAGGTGCATCATGGCTGCTCTGTGCGACGTCACGACATGTGCAAAGGAGTCAGTCCAATCACTGGCGCCAGTCGTTGGCTCAGGCAATTCGGTCCTGAGCACCCTCGTCTCGTCTTCGTCATCTGAGATGCGACTGTTGAACAATGATACCCCTGGTCAAACTGCGTTGCCCCAGTCATCGTTCGCGCGCACAGAGCCGGAGCCAGACTAAATTAACCTCAACTCACCTTGGTCCTTTGAGTTGCCTCCTGCAGCATGCTTGATAGTGGGCCCCTTACATGTTAAGATGAACAAACCCCCGCCCCCTCGGAAACAATCACAATACAATACTGTACATTACCATAGCTTCAAACTACTCCTCCCGGCCCCGTTTGGACAAGTGATACCAAGGGGTTTCTGGCACAGTGGGCCCACTTACTGCCGATGCGATTCGGCCGCTGCCGCTGATTCTGTCACCATCCGGCCTTCACCACCGTGACCCATCCCGCACATCACTGCTGGCCTGTGCACGCCACCAACACGCAGGGTTTATCAACACAAACTGCCTGTTAGGACGATCTTACCCCTCTCGGCAGGAGCAGACTAGTCTATTCACTCGACATTTCACAAGCCTCATACCCACTTAACCTTTTCCACCCGTAGCGTGAGCTGCCTCGCCACTTTTAATCATCCACTCACTTCAACCAAACAGCGTGTCTGAAAAATCTATATCCAGGCACCCCTACTTCGTTCTATCCTTTGCAGCCTTTGCTTTTGGCACCTGGTATTGTGCTGTTTGCAACTGTGCCCACGCTAGCTACCCATGTCTTGACACTTAGCCAGACATTGCGTGTCACTGTGTGTGCACAACTCACTTGCCCTACCAGACCTACCCATTCTCCTGGCTACATCAACCATCAGGTCCTGGCCCAGTCCCTGGCTCTTGGCCTGCCCGCCGCATTGATTGCGCCTAAACGCCCCATGGCACGGTGATCGCTCTCTTCATCCCCGCCAGCTGCTTCCGAGATCTCGTCGTGCGGGCTCCAACGTTTTGAGGCTTCTTTGCCTGACAGTCTAGGTGCGTGTGCCGTTTAGATTCCTTCTGACACTGTGGGGCTGCCAAACTTTAAACATTTTAATGTACTAATACCCTCAGTAGTCGTTCATGCACTGATCGGTCTTGGTTCTCGATAGTCGGGTATTGCGACAAATTTACGCCGCACATGGCTGTGGATACTGAAAGGCGCACGAAGAAGACTGCCTCTAGATTAGATCACTCATTGCTTTTACAGCCCGTCACCACCACCATGGCCCATGATCTTCAGATTCATAATCCAGAGGTCAATACCCGTCGGAGACACAGCAATTCCATTCCTAGCCCTGTGGATATCATCCAGCCTAAGCCTGCGCTGACAGGCCAAGATCACCCTTCTCAGTCTCACCAGCTGTCAGCTAAGAAACGGCGGTCATCTAAGAGCAAGGCACCCGGAGAACTTCGACGGTCGTCTTCAACACCTCATATGCGCAACCTCGCACTCGGTAATTCTGGCGAGCTGTCGCCCACAAGCAACAAGCCACGTAACAAGCTCGGCTATCATAGAACCTCCGTCGCATGCAGTAAGCGATACAAGCATTGTACTTGAACTAAATTTATTGATTGACTATTCCAGGACACTGTCGACGAAGGAAGATTCGATGCCTTCTTGCACCGGATGATCCCCAAGGCCGTTGTGCAAACTGTATCCGCTTGAAAAAAGAGTGCAATTTCTATCCAGTGGAACACACTCCCGATATGCCCCATGCCCAGGTCGCTGGAACTAAAGATACGACGCCAGGACAACCATTGACGCCAGCAGCATCTTCACCACGGCATCCCCAATCGGCATTGGGAGAGAAGATTGGAGAGTTCCGCCCGCCATTCCATGGCGCTTCCTCTACACCTTTAAATTCCGGCTTTGGCTTCCCAAACGACTCTGAGCTAGAATCCCACCAAGGCTCAACCCCAAGTCGGAGTATGTTAAAATGTCAGATGTGTGCGATCATGCCTATACTAACACATACAGTACCTGTACAACAGTCTTCGTACCATCCTCATCCCATAGATACCCAATGGCCGCCAACAACCTCATTTCTACCGTCCTCCACGATTGCCGAAAGTCCCTCATCAAGTACTGGTTATTGGCGACAATCACCTTCGACAGCGACCTCGGCATCGGCCTATGGTAGTGAGTCAAACGTATCCGGTTCTCATACTCCAGCCGCTATGAGTACAAGCTCGACCATGTCATACGGTCATCCAGAGAATCACTCATGGGGTGGACAGCCGACCTTCCAACCTCCTGGCCGAACCATGTCTTACAGCTATATTGAAGGTCTAACACATCAATATCCACCTCAAGGACTCGGAATACAGAACCACGATTTCCACCGACGAACCTCGCCGTATCCATTTCCTACTAGTATAGACACAAATCCAACGACCGTGCACACCACGACAGTCGGCAGCTCTACTTCGGCTCCTCTTTCTGCGCCAATCGTACCCAATCAGTATTACCATCAGGGCTGGAATTCGTATGAAGGGATCGCACCTCAAGGACCCCCAATGCCAATGCCTGGTCGATCGATGAGCGTACAATGGTTCGGGGAGCCTGCACATTTAGACAGGGTGCAAGAGGAGGGAGCGCCCCCCGTGGGCTATAATCAGCACGGTTTGCCACAATTTTATTCTGGACCATGAGGGATCTGTTTGGCTATATATTAGCCGCTATTGCAAAATCTCGACGAGGATCGCCTCGCCACTTAGCTGGCATTCGTTCTTCAAGTTAATACAGCAGCTTTCGCTCGGGGCACCAGCGACGCGAGAAAGCGTTTTCGGAGTGCATATTTCATGTACAACGATTTGGATGATATAGGGAAAAATATGGGCACTTGCCTGAACAAGTCCTGCTGATTTCCAGTTGAATCACCAACCCAACGCACGTCCTGGAACATTTCCCATGTCTGCCTTCTATGGGATCTCGGCGTTCGCAGCTATACAGGGAGCTACTTTTTTATTTTGCTGGACAGAACTCTTTTCTGTCAATGTTTCAAACTCAACCTTTTCCAATGTACAACAGGATGAACCAAATTAGGGTTCCGACATGGCTATTTAGTGTGAATGAGGCGTCTTCAAGACCGCGACCTGGCAGCGTCAAAAAAAAAAAAAAAAAAAAAAAAAAAAACTTATTTCAAACAAATTGTGTCTGTATGAGCGTGGTGTTTTCCAGACGATCGGCACGAGTATCATTCTGTTACCTGCACGATCCTAAGCTAAGTGAGGTGTTTATGCATTGGTCTATCAGTCCGAGTCTCCACATGGTAATCTGTCCAAGGCTCCGGTGGCCAGAATTAGGACCATTTACTGTCGGGCATCAAAACCTCAAGCTAGACTTGTGATGGTGCAAACATTACTTGACCACGGCGGTATCGTCGGTGCAACTTTGCTCGTTGCGCAATTTCGGACCCCTCTAGCCTTCAGCCATGAACATCAAACGCTGAACATCCATCAGGGGATTCTCGCACCCCTGTCGAATGATAGCCAAAGTATTCTTGGGATCGGCGAGATGCATAGCCGGGCATGTTCCCTCAAGGAAAGCATGCTCCTGACCGGTGTGGGCACCCTCGGTGACAGATCGTTGATCTATTCGGGAAGTCCAGGAGCAGAAGTTAACCTCGGTGTATGGCGTTGTTCGTCTCGTGCATGCCAATCATGCAATGCAAGTGACGCCTGCGGGCCGGCAGCGAGCAAACAATAAATGCACCGAATATGCATAGAGCCTGTCCGAACACGAGGCCCAAACACGCCCAGGTGCAGCACATGCTTAGACCTTCTCTGACGTCTAAGTATCTATCATCGATGGATGAAGCTGGTATGCATATTGCCTCGGCTACCAGTACAAGCGAACAATGAAAGGGGTCCTTACAATCCCGATGGGCAACGGCGACCGCTAAGCTTTCCGTAGCGTTTGAACTATTTCACAGCCGACGTAATTATTCCAGTTTACGATAGCTGGATGAAGAGCGTGCGCAAATCCAGACTCCAGCGACGCTTCTGTGTGTCAAATCTCGGGAATTGCAGGAGTTGGCCTCGTCACCGACGTATTACATCAGGTTTCATTTAAAATTCTCTGCAGTGTTGCTTCTCGATATCTCTGCGACATAGACTTTGACATGTATCCCGAGCGTCACGGTTCCGTCTCCCATTACCATTCAGCCGGGACCAGGGCATACCAAGGTTGCGCCGGAATAGACCTTGATCCTTTTCGAGTAAGGCCGTCACAACGCACGTAAGAATTACCTTTGGTGATCGGTCGCAGGTTGGGTCGGCGCGCATGCGGCAGCAGCAGGGTACTTGGGGCGCGTATAAGTCCAGTATCTTGATGTCTGTACCACATGACATGCGCGTCATGCGCCGTACATACCGTCCATACATACAGTTACAGCGCACGGCTACGACGACAGGTCCACGTTGCAGTTTTACACCCTTCTGTACACCTCCCCATGCAATTACGATTTGTTGGCGGACGCCTTCCTCCAATAAGCAACACATTCAACCCCTTCCATCCACGAACAAATCGTTATCATAACCTCAGCCTGGAACATGACATTGTCAATGACGGAATCGTAAGTATCCTTCACAAGCCGTGTTTATCGGCTCTACTCCAGTCCCACACACCCGCGCTGCCCACTGAACGCACCGTACCGCTCCGCAGATTGTTTTTTTTTTTTTTTTTTTTGCGATAGAAACTCGCGCCACATCGCCTAATCATAGCCCAGACCTCGACTCAGACTTCCCAATGTCGCCTTGCCTCCGATCCTGAAGCTCGCTCACTCAACAATCTTTCATCCACGAATAGCTGCTTTGATAATCCTCCAATCAACTCGTTTCCTTGTGGACTAGGTATAAACTTCTACGCCCTGCATGGAAGTCGAATCTGCGCCTCAATAAGCGCGACACCCAACATCCTTCCATCCGAGTCAGATTCTCACGAGCAAGGTTGCACTGCGCCGCAACCGTGTAGGTTGTATTCATCATGTGAAGGAGATCGTATGCAGTTGGTAAGCCACAAGCAATGCACCACTCTCCTGAACAGGCCGATTATGCACACCATCTATCTTGTTTGTATATATGCAGCTGCACTCCAGATTCTTAGCACCACAGGTGGATCATAGTGTACATCCTAAGTGAGCTTGTGTGGGTGTTGCACACGTAATGGTGGTTTGTATGCAACAACCTTGCATATATTAGCCGCACTACGTAATAGTTGGAGGCCCAATGTAAGTTATGGTTGAGAATATGCATTTCGCCGATAAGAGAGGTAAACCAGTGCATCTTTTTCTCACTTTGAAAACACCTTACGCTTTCTGGAATCTCTATGAAATATCTTCACTGCGCAAAAAGTCTTGTTTCCATCTTGAACCTACCGAAATAAGTCAATACGATCATCATCATCAAGCGCATCCCTCCTGGGAAGATCCTTGAGCTCCAATGCTCGGCTGTCCTGTTATATTATTCCCCACACCTTACCAAGATTGTTCTCACGCGGCTACTCATGCCCCAATCGTCGCTCCCTCATACTTCCACGCCAAATTTCCCGGCCCAAAAGCCTATTCTAAAAAAAGAAGATAGTCTCAAGTACATACTACCTATTATCAAACACCTCTATAATCCATCCAAAGTTGATCAAACCACCAATCACCCATCCTCATCCTTCATCCTTCCAATGTCTCATTGAAACGTGCCCATCCTACGCAAGTCTTACGCCTAGCCCAAAGAACACAGAAGGAACATTCGGGAAGCTTACCGAGCACTTGTTGCCAACGTGGCCCTTGTTATTTATCCGCTCCCACACGAATCCTTCCTGTGACCACAACAGTCAGCTAGTGAGACTCGCAGCCAACTACCGAAAATAGAAAAAAAAAAAAAAAAGGCGGTACAGGAAACGCGACGAAGGATCGCGGACGGAAATTTGGAATTGCTGCGCCACTGGGAGTACCGTTTCGTATCCGATGACCGATTATGTGGAAATAGGATGATGGTAGCTGGGTATCGGTCTCGTGAGGATTCTGGTGTGCTATTGAGGGCTATGCCACCGGCTATGTAGTGCGAGGTCTGTGTCCGTTATGACGAGGATTCGCTCGTCTTTGTAAACGAATATAGCAAAGGTGGAATGGGTTTCGCAATTTCATGTTGACCTCGGGTTTTGCTAAGCTTTTGCTGGCGATTTCTCACCACGTTGTCGCGGTTGGAATGGTAGGTTTGCAGTATACAGACCCACCACCGACGACGATACCCCACAGAAAAGGTGGCATATGCCGCTGAAAACGACGGAGTTGTCACCGATCTTTTAAATACTAAACTTAGTGAGATGTAGTATTATTGCCTTACCTCAGTCATCTTTTTCTCTGAGTCTATAATCCATGTCACACTTTAATACTGTATCAAAACCTGATCATGCAACAAGACCCAAATCAGGCCCCCCATACGCAGTGGCTGAGCAGAGGCTGAGCGGATCTTGAGCAGCAATGATCTGAATTAGGTGAAACAGATTCGCCCTGCATGGTAATGAGGTCCCCGAATTATTGGGATACTTTTTAGATCTGGTTGTCCACCGGATTCGGCTACCCTCTACTGTACCTAGGTATTCTAAGACTTCGGACATCCGCCTGAATCAGATAACCCAAGGGACGCTTGCTTAAATCGTCAAGAATTGGGGCCGAATAATAAATCGATTCAGGCCGATTAAGGGGACTAAAACATAAATCAACAATCATATAGAGGCAAAGTAGAGAAGCTGTCGGACAAGCTGTCGGACACGATGCCCAATTTAACACAAAACTTATCAGGACTCGGCTTTTTGTCAGTATTGATTTTTGAAAGGAGAATTGCTTTGATCAGGCGCTATGCTAACCGGACGCCACGATTTACTCAATGGTCGCTGAATACCAATCCTTTTTGGCGATCCGTGGAAATATCCCAGTCATGATTGGCGGACCGCCTCACAGGATTCCAGTTGAAACACCAAACGCCGTATCTCCTAAACTTACAGGGAGGCTGAGGCCTCGCCGCATAGAAACAGATAGATCAAACCAGGAAGATGAGTTCATGATGTGAAATTCTTTTTCTGTCATCTTTCTCAACTTCAACCTTAGCAGTTATATCTGTGGACGATCTGAGACCAACTTCTAGGGTCAAAGGCAATGAAACGCAAATTCTCAAGCAGCGACAATTGCAAGGAGCCATATAGCCGCACAAAGGCTGCTCGGGCTGAGCGAGCCGTAGTGGTTCCGGAATCTACTGCCCTTAGTCGCGATAATTTAGGGAGCGACAACAGTGAGAACGACCCAGCTGGTGATTCGGAAGCTATTCTGACCTGCGTAGGTCCAAGCGGTCCTCTCGAGAAAAGTTTCTGTAGCGACGATAACGCGAGCGATGACGGGAACGAAGCCAGCGATGGCGGAAACAGCCTCCAATTTCCTGGAGGACACCCAGGCTGGCTTGCGCAGACAAACGATACCCTTCGGCCAGAATTCCCCAGGGAGAGTCACCAATGCTGCCAAACGTGCGTAGCCATGACTGGTACACGCCTAGGACTTAGTGCGCTACTCAGCGATGGCGGTTATGTGCACTTGAATTGGTACGAAATCCAGAAGAGCGCAGGCATGGGCTGTAAGCTCTGCTCAGAAATATGGTACAGTTTAGAGAGTGAAGATTGGGATTACGAAGACGATGGGTCAGTTACCTCTGAAGAGATTCGAATTTTTGCCAACTTTACTCATCTGTTGCCCGACGCAGAAGGAGCGCAGCCGCAGCACCCTCTGGAATATGTCCAGCTGCAAAGCCTAGAGGTGAAGGCACCACTAGATGGTGGGAGTTCGAAGGGTGAAATATTCTATCTAGTAACATCCGAGGGCAAGTTGAAATCATGGAACTACTTCAAAGAGTGATGCTAATCATTATATAGCTGATTCTGCTTCTCGTTTCGTGCCAGGCAGGCGGGAGTCCAAAGAGTTAAGCTCTAGGGCCGTCGGTGAGATCCGCCGATGCCTTGACAACTGCTTCGATAAACATTCATCTTGTCCTCAGCGTTGTACTCCCAGGCTGCCTCGAAGAGTACTTGACGTTGGAACCAACAACTCGCCAGTTCGGCTTCACCAGTCCTTGGAAAGCGAGATAGCGCAATATGCAGCCCTGAGTTACTGTTGGGGTAGCGGCGCACAACAGCTCACAACCACTACTTCAAATTTCCGCAACCACATGCTCGGCTTACCCAATAGCCTGCCACAAACGATATTGGATGCCGTAGAGGTATGTCGAAAAATTGGGATTCGTTACCTTTGGGTCGATGCTCTGTGTATCATCCAAGACAACGAGAGCGACAAGTCCGACCAAATCGCCAACATGGGTTCGATATACAGAAATTCAACTATTACGATCGTGGTAGCCAGTGCAGAAACAGTGAAAGATGGCTTCCTATCGAATGGGCGGTCTGAAAATCCCGCGGCGCAACTTCCCTTCTTTGTTGACAGCTCTACAACTGGGACAGTTTACCTCAGATTGGAGGATTCCCATAAAATATTTTCCTCCGACGAGCCTATCTTTCAGAGGGCCTGGACTTTCCAAGAGCTTCTCTTGTCACCCCGTGCTCTTGTATTCGATTCCTGTCAAATGAATTTCAAGTGTTTAGAATCCGGATTCCAATCTGTGCTCCAGACACACGTGGGCTTCACGTTCGAATGTTTCGACTTACCCGTATCTGTTTTTGGTTTGGTGGATGAGAATCTCACGCAGAGGAAAACCGAAAAGAGCAGGGAGTACTACTTGACAGTCACTCAAGATCAGATATGGACTCGAATCATCCATGAGTATAGCGAAAGAGATATAACTTCCTTCGAGGATCGCCTGCCGGCCCTGGCTGGTATAGCTGCTGAGCTTGCCATGGCGTGGAACGATGTCTACCTCGCTGGCCTTTGGCAGAAAACAGTTGTCCGGCACCTGTGTTGGCTCCGTTCCAACCCTACGTGGCGGCTCGGCGGATCACCAAGGCTATTCGAAAGTATAGATTGCACCAAACGCATCGGTTCACCAAGCTGGTCGTGGATTACTGCACCGTACCCGGTTAGTGTTGAGGAGATTAGAAATCCCGACACCAAATTGGTTAGCAGCAGGGTGGAACCCGAGTCCCAGGACTCACCATTCGGACAATTAAAAGAGGCATACATTACCCTCGAGGCGCGGATCCTACGAGCATCGGACTTAGCAATAACATTTGAGTGTTGGCCTTGGCGTGCGGGGGGAGGCTGGAATAGCATCCGGTTAGATTTTGAGAACGTAAGACCAGAACTAGATAAATGCAGACTGTTATACCTTGGTAATGCAATGTACGGAGGGTCTGGAATATTCTTAGCAGTAGAAGAGGCTGTGGATGTAGTGTTTCGGCGTGTCGGGCACGCTAAGTTATGCGAATTGGAAGGAGAATGGAAGGCTCTTTTGGCTTTAGCTAAAAGGGAGCTTATAACTATTAAATAGGGGAGGAAAGGTCACCAACTCAGAAGATAAAACTTTTGCTCTTATATTTTTCGAGCGATAAATCGTCTGGTAAGCAGATATGACTGAGATTGGAAGAGTAGGATATGTACTATCGCATTGTGGTGGTGAAATCGTGCCGGTGCCTGACAGAGTAAGAGTGGCGGCCTTACAGCCTGACGTGTTCCTTCAAAGGGGGTAGTTTATTCACTGCGCGGGGGCCCAATATCTATTAAAAATCATATCATTTCTCTATTTACTACTATAAATCACTTCTAATACGCTTTCCATCAAGCTTAATAACTTGGTTGCATCGCCATCGCATCTCTGATATACGTTTTTGAATCTCTGCAAGCGTTATATGCTTCCATTCACATAAAATAGCCTCTTTGAACTCAGCAACTGTAGCCTAGTGTTCACCACGTAAACGGGCTTTAATGATCTGCCAAATTGATTCCTGAGGATTGAGATCTAGTGATTGAGCTGGATGGAATAGTAATTTGATTGATCTCTCACGTTTTAGTTGTTGGAGGATTGTTAAAAGAACTCGTTCTATGAGAGCCATCATTGTCTTCCTGAAAGAGCACATTTCGACTGTATTTTTGCTCAAGGTGTTTCATATGATCAATATGCTTCGGTAGAACATACTTGGTATAGAACTTTTGGGTCATTGAATTGCCTTTAGGTTTGATTTCGATCTCCATTGAATCTGATGCTTTCTAGTTCTGTATAGCAGCCATATGTTCCTCTTGATTTCCAACACTTGACATGCGTGGACGGCCAGGCTTATAGATCCTATTAGTGTTGGTTCAGCTGGATCATTGTAAAATTCAAAGATTCCTTTGCCATGATATGAAATTCCAGCAGCGACATGAACAGTGACATTTAGTTGAGAACCACCAACTTCCTGAAGGTTTTCGAGCCTTGATTGTGAGTTAGGAACACGTAGTTCATACTCTTGCTTATCACAGAGCTCTCGTGAGTTGAAATGAGCTTCATCTGTGAAGTAAATCCATCCCCAAAATCCTTTAACTGTTTTATACTGGTGAGCTTGTGCATAAGCTATACGTTTCTGCTTATTTACACTGGATATTGTCTTTGAATAAGGCTTTTTGAAATGCCTCGCTCCAAGACGTTTGGAGAGATTCTGTTGTGAAGTTTCGGGTTTAACCGGAAAGGCTTCGGCCTGTTCTTCATATGGGAGGAAATGAAGCGGGTTTTTGGGTTCAAGTAACCCATTAAGATCAGGAGAACTGATACGGCGACGTTGCCCAAGACATATACTAAGCTTTCGAGTTCTTCGTTTTGCAGGAGATCCTAGTATATCTCATTGGTTGAGCCAAAAGCGACCAGTGCTTGAAGGAATGTTAATGCCCTTTCGACGGCAAAGAGAAGCAAAAGAGCACCAATTTTTGGATTGATCGTATATCTGGTAAAATCGGATACGTCGGGGAGTATCTTACTCCTTTCTTTTAGCCATTTCAAGATGTATGGGTGGTGTGATGATAATTTGAAGAATGGTGTCATGATTCAGAGGATATTTTGGAGGCTCTGCGCAGTGAATGAACTACCTCTCTTGCTTTGTATGCTTAGATCTGATGGAAAACAACGTGGGGATTTCAAGAACTCTTAATAGAAAAGAACCTCCTACTACCAGAGCGGTAGTACGACGCGTTACCTATTTTTCATTATCTCTTTTAATACAATATTCTATTTCAATTCTATCTTCCATCGTTACCTATCGTCGAACCTTCGTGCCGTCTTGCCTATTTCTTCTGATAGTAGACACAAACCAAGAACTTCCTAATATATCAGGATAGACGCAGTTCTACTCTTACAGCATTTATCTAAGAGGGGCCAAATATAAGTTGAACGCGAAAATCAAATCAATAATTTACAGTTGGTCCCATAAGTCACCGGAGTCCGCGTAAAACTTAACAACATTTAGGCATGATATGGCGAATCATATAGTAAGGGATGAGTCCCAGAATTAGTGCCGGAGCAAGAATGAGTATCCCAGAGCTTGAGCAGTGATGCAAGGCTAGGCTGAAGTTAGATGAAGTTAAGCTCAACGTAATCTTACTTACTCAACACAAGTGTATCAACCAACCAATTTCGAACATGGGTTTGGCCATGTTCTACACCTTAATCACAAGAATTTGCAACGACAAAAGCGGCTGTGCAACGTCCAATGATACATTGAAGTAATCGCTCCAGACAAATCCTAGATATACACCAGCTTTGTTATTACAAGGTGTGATCATACGACTGTGCCTCTGATGTTGTACAGTGCCCCTATTCATTGGGGCGGTCGCATTTCGTGCTGAATTTCGCCTCTGCTAAATTCAACTCAACGAACCGCGGTTGCGGAAATGTTGGAGCCCCCTTTCTTTGGACCAAAGGCGTGGGCTACGTTTGAGAAAGTCCGTGGTTTTGTCATTCAGGACTGTTTTCATTTAGTTCCCGGTCTCTCACCAGCAGAATCATTGAGAATTACCTTTAGGATCCATCACTTCACGCGCCTGGAGGGGGTAATGGTCGGCATGTTCAAGTACTAGGACAAGACCGTTTGGTAATGGAGCGTCTGTCTGAATTCAGGCTCCACAGTATAGGTGGCATGTTAGCACTTTTGGACAGCCTGCAGACCACCACATCATCTCCTCTAAAACGCTCAACTATTCTCCTCTTATAATCCGAAAGTGGCCGCCGTATGGAGGCACTGTTGGGGTCTATATGCGACATTAAGCTCCGGGTACATCTCAGAATCAAGGCTCATGATTCGCTTACAGTAACATATGGCGGGATTGAGGGCTCTAGGCTAGAATTGGCCATCTTCGACTACAACATCATATATCCGTTTTTGTGCATCCCACGCTCCAAGTCTAGTTGAGCGTCCGTTCTGTATGCAGAAAAGTTGCATGGCAACTTTGTCTACCCAAGCTCTGGTGAATCTTGTCATCGTGGAAGGATGGGGGATAGACGTGAAGAGTGGCTTGAGAGATGTTTTTCAATATCGGTATAATCAAGGTAATGAATGATGGTCAATGAGCGGGAAGTAGGGACACTGGTGTAGTCAATCCATGAACTATCAGATCTATCTCGCTCAATAGCCCACCTCACTCCCTTCAATGCAACGCTACCCACATTGCACACTTTTTAATGGGCTTATCAAGGGTAAACTATGCCTAGTAGTATATTAGATATGGAACAATCCTGTTACTATCATCGCTGTGGTATTTGATACCTACCTATGGTTCTAAATAAGTATGCGCTTAAGCCGACATTTTCGGAACCGCACTTTTAAATTTCTTCCATGTAAAACAATGCACACGCAAACCATCCCAAGAAATAGCTGAACTGAACTCTCTATCCCCGACATGACCACTGCATCTGACCAGAAAAGACATATTATCAGGTCACTGCTTCAACAACATAACGTCGTTATAGTCCATCCATATCCGTTCAACACCTCGATTCGAAAAGACTCACCCACGCGGCACCGGAAGCTTAACGCTCACCCACTTCTTCTCCCCCGGCCCCGGCTCATCATTCAACACAAGCAGCAACCTACTCCCGCAAAACCCCCCGGGGCCTGCAATCCGCTCGACATCACGATACGCCCCACCAGGCGCACCTCGCGCCCCGTCTCCTCCTATATGATCCCAGCTCCACACCTTATCGATGACCTCGTCGCCAGGCTGCTCGAGTCTGCGCGGATTGGGAGAAGGCAGATTGGCCAAGTGATTGATGACGTTCTGCACGACGCTGTACAGCCGCTCCGTCCGCCGCGTAAGCGCAATCCAGCCGAGCGTGCGTGAATCGTACGCAACGCGGATGTACGGGTTGGTGAAGATGCCAGAGGTCTGCGAGGTGTTGCGGCCGTAGTGGAGGAATGTTAGGTCCGCATGGATGAGGCAGCATTCGGACGCCTGCCAGAAGGGATCTGCTTCGTGGCGGAAGCGGAGCGGGGATACGTTGAGGGCGGGTTGGGAAGTGGTAGGATTGGCTTGTTGGAACCATTGGGCGGAGAAGGCGGTCATGCCGCCCCAGCAGGCGCGGACTCGGACGGCGTCTTTTTGGTCCAGGACGTCGTTTCTGCTTGTGCCGTGGCCGGCGTCGGTGAACCAGGGGAAGAAAGGTACGCCCATAGCGTGTCCTTCGAAATCTCGCGTTGCGAATCGGTCGTAGAATTTAAATGGGTTGATAAAGTCTACTGCACAGACTGCATCGTACTGGGCGCGACCAGACGTGTCGACATTTGTTGAGAAGAGGAGTTGCACGGCGTCAATTGGGTTGAACATGACGTCGTTGAGAAATAGGAGCTTGTCGAAGTGCACGGAGGTAGTGACTTCGAGCGGACGTAGCGCACGATTTCTCACTTCAGCTAGGAAATTGATACGGTTTATTCGCCGCCCCCCTGTTGGTAAGGTGACTCGAGGAAAATCTTCTAAGGGGAGATGCTCAGAGATGATGGTTGAATTACCTTCTAGGGCGTTAGTCTCTTGTGTAGCTTCTATCAATCTGGTTGTTTAGGGGTGAGATTTACAAATTACTCTTTTCTTGAAACTATCAAGGGATGCCTCAGCAGTTGGATTTGCATCATTCTCGTAGACGCTCAAGTAAACATTGTCAGGCCCTAAAAGGTCCACCAGGTCTAGGACTGCTTCAGCCCAAGCTCCATTAAGAAGGCTCCCCCTAGGATCATATATTGCAGCCGCAATGAATACCTTCTCGTTCTTGACATTCCCTCGCCCTGGCTCAGAGGTTGCTGAACATTTTTTTTCAAGCGTCTTGTAGTGGGCTGGCAAATCGGTATATGAAGGCCAAAATAGCGTGGTGAGGATGACCAGAAGAATAGTAAAAGATACGACAGTGATAAAAAAGCCGCCAAATATACGATACCAAGTTCGTGGCCTGCTGGATGGTCGAAAAAAGTTGTGTTGTATGGCACCGAGTGACTTCCGCCGTATCCGGTTCCTGGACCAATTTAGAAGTTTGAGAGTTCGGGGGAACTTTGCAGGCGATGCATCATAATCGACGTCCGTGTCCGAAACATAAGCAGAGTCGGACGACGTTCTTGGAAGAAGTTCATACTCTTCCGATCGACGAAATCTAGGTGCCATTTAGGAGGGAAGGTTGATAGCCATAAACTATGGAGAAAAGGCATCCTGCACAGGTTATGGAGTAAGCGTTGCTCGGAAGCTCACGGCGTGAACTGACTGGTGCAAGGGTACAAAGGGAGTGAAGCCGCAGGGTTCCGGAAAGGGCGCCTTGGGGTGTTTCCCCACCCTAATTCGACCATCGTGACGCAGAACTCTAACACTGCTATTAATCCACTTTTTAGATTTGAATACGCTTGGTTCTGCTACACAAACACATTTAAATGTGTTGACCTAAGGAAATAGGTTGTTATCCGACGAGCCATACATGTCAAGCGCCCTTTGAGACTAGGGTGCGAGAGGGCTTACTCTGACTTATCGCGCTTTATTGTATCCTAGAGATTGCGATAGCGAGGAAATAGATAGCAGAAGTGGGATCGTAGATGATGTATTAGAATTGGTCGGTACATATAGAGGTTCATGCATATAAAGAGACGAGCAAAGTCAACTCCCAAAACCCCAAGCAGTTAAGGGCTTGCCTTGAATGAACAAGCAAGTCCGTTGAAATACTATTACCTCGCCTTAATTCATGTTGTATGCTCTGTGAAATAGTATGAAAACGACCGGTAAACATAGAATTGATGCGTTACACAAAGTAGTCGGGTGACTGAGCAAGTTTTGTAATGCACGTTTGAAATTAGATGTTTAATTGGAGAGCCATATCTGAGAAGAGAATCCTCAATTGAAGTCGTTGTGGTTGTGTAGACTGATGTCCTGGCTCTGTGCAGGCCTCTTTTCTTCGCGATGACGGTCAGCATTGGCCGCAGCATGGTTGCTAACACTATTAACCGGCTCACTATAGCTCTCGACAGCTGGAATGATGTTGCCATATTGATCGACCTCCTGCCTTGAATATTAGTTTACGACACTACTCAGCGAGTTCTGGAAGTCACTTACAGCACCCTTGGCAGCTATGCGAACTTGCCTCGAGTCAGCTACGCCATTGACCACAGCTTCACGTGCACTCTCCATGACCTTTGTCTTGCGACTTTCACCTCTGATTTTCTCAAGATGCTCAAAGTAGCCATCGTCTACAGGTGTGACGTACTTGCCGCAAAACACACCCACTTCAAACTTTTGTGTCTCTGGATCACGGGGCGACAGTCTGGCGCAGGCACTTTCGAGATCCTCCAATGACTGGAATATGACATCTTCTGCGCCAATGTGCTGTGCAATGGCTGCCGAATCTCGACCGTGCGCAACCAGTTCTGAGGAACAGGCGAGGTCAATGCCGTAGATGTGAGCATTTGTGATAGGTGGCGCACACGATGCGAAGTAGACTTTCTTCGCGCCAGCCTCGCGAGCCATCAGAACGATCTCTCGCGATGTTGTTCCACGAACGATGGAGTCATCCACTAGCAAAACATTCTTGCCAGCAAAGTGCTTCTTCTTCGCATTGAGTTTGGCGCGAACGCCCTTCTGACGCTGCTTTTGTTCAGGCATGATAAACGTGCGGAAGATATATCTGTTTTTGACAAATCCTCCAAATTCATAAGGCTTCTTGAGTGATTCCGCAACATACATACCAGAAGTTAGGGCTGTCTCTGGGATTGGTATGACAACATCGATCTCTGCTAACTTTTCTGGGCCTAGTTGCTTCTTGATCGTTTCTGCGAGCGTGAAGCCCATGTTGCGTCGACTATCATCAACGTCGATGCCATCGATAACGGAGTCTGGGCGCGCAAAATAGACGTACTCGAAGATATCCGGTGTATATGCCTCCTGCTTCGCGACCCGCTTGAACACAGGTTCTTTTCCTTTCTCAATGATCACGGCCTGGCCAGGAAGGATATCCTGGAAGTCTGTGTAACCACACTGCTCAAGGGCAACGCTCTCTGAAGCCATCATGTAATCTATTCCCCCGCCTGGCAGTGACTTCCTCGAGCCAAGAACCATAGGGCGGATGCCATAGGGGTCACGGAAGCCAATTAGACCAAAGCCTACAGTTTGTGAGCTTTCTGTTTTGGAAATGGAAATTGCTTTCTCTTACCAGCAAGCATAGCAGTGCATGCCCATCCACCAACGCACAGCTTGTACATACGCTCCAGGGCAGCGAAACAGTCGTCAGCGTTCAGACGTGCCTTGCCGGTCTCGTTGAGCTCATCGGCGAAAATGTTCAACATAATTTCACTGTCGCTCTCGGTATTGATATGCCTATGCGCGTTGTGATCAAGATGCTGCTTTAGTGCTGGGGCGTTGATCAAGTTGCCATTGTGCGTCATGCAAATGCCGTACGGGCTGTTCACATAGAACGGCTGAGCTTCCGAGTTGGCACTGCTACCGGCAGTTGGGTAACGCAGATGACCGAGGCCCATGTATCCAGGAAGATCAGAGACGCGGGCTCCATTTTGGAATACGTGGGAAGCTAGGCCGTTGCCCTTGCGCTGGTGGAAACGACCGCCAGAGCTGCAGCTGACAATACCCGCCGCATCTTGACCGCGATGTTGTAGGAGATACAGCGCAGCGTGTATTTCAGCAGACGCTGATCGAGATTGCCTTCACTTCTTAGCATAGCCTACATCGCAACTAGGGTATAAAGGCATGTACGTACGGATCGCCATGGATCACAGCAATGATGCCGCACATGGTGAATGATATATAGGGCTGTTCGATATGGATAAACTTGATACAGGTGCGTCGGGTGTACCGGACGGAGGAATCTGTAGAAGCGCGTTAGTCTGCGGGATCAGTCAGGTAGGTACGACTCTATCGGCTATGGAGGGGTGAATCAGGAAGTCGTTTTTAGCTCATGCTCTTAGGAGTCGCAAGTCTAACATCTTTATAATGACAAATTCATCATGAAAGGTAGGATTGGGATACGGTGTTGTGCATGTACGTACATTAGAGGTTATCAAAGAGCCTCAAGTGAAATTGAAGTGGGGTGTGAGTGAAGAGATATATGTGGTCAGGCTGCGGTTTCCATCACTTATGTAAAAATGAAGTGTATGTAGGGCTTTTTCGGACAAGCAGTCCACGGGGGGAAAGGTGGATAGGTACATTGTTTCTGAAAGCAGAAGCAGTGGACATGGAAGCATAATAAACCAAATTTTTTTGCGCCGCAACAAGAATCCTTGGCATTCCGGTATCAATTCCGATCCCGCAAACTATGAGGGGCACTTCGACTTTGATAAACAATGTTTCTACATACGTATTGTAGTTCTACCGAAGTGTAACTAAGTCGTGTTCTACAGCCTTTTCCGCAGACGTAGCGCTCTCTCAATACGAAAATTACGTTCCTGTTATCGCATGCGCGCTCATCCGGATAAAGTCGTCTCTAAAGAGCAAATAATGCTACCACTATTATAATATCCTAACTGAAACCCCTTTAGCTCTTATATTCCTTGATGAACTTACATAAGCTTAAAAACCCTTTGGCAAGGCTGACAAGTTATTGCCAGCTCGGTAGCCAGTGTGGCGCTCAAATTCATGCGTGATCGGCACCCCCGTCAGGCCTGTTATGCCAAGATCGTGGCTTTGAAGGCTTGTGGCTGTGTAAGCACTTTTGGTTTGGTCGTAAGCCAAAAAGATGTCAGATTACGTGATACAATAGCATGTGACTATAGCCAACTATAATCAATTACATTTTTCTCATTATCAACAACTCCTAGCAAGATTAATACCAATTCGCGAAGTGCTTCATGTGCATCCACCTACGGTAGAACAACATCGTCTTCCCAGACAATTCAAACCCCATCACGCGGCTGCAAAGCTTCGTTTATCATAAAGATCTCGGTAATTTTCCAAGTAAGCAGTCACGCGGGTGAAAAAAAAAAGCCGCACACCCAAAGTCCGTTTTAGGTGAGAACACTAGACCTCCTGTAGACCTTACTCAGCTTCGCGACCTCTCATCACAACAATGAAAAGATAATAAAGTCGAAATTTCTGATTTCAAGTATCTCTAAGATATCGACTCTCTTCCTATTAAAAAATATATTTTATTTTATCTACATGGAGAGCATAAGAAAGCGAGCAGAAAGGTTACTTTTTGGGTGTGCGGCTTTTTTTTTCACCCGCGTGGCAGTGTACAAAAAGCGCTATCCTTGCCAACCACCGTCTCAAGTGACATTATCAAAAGCCTTGTTGATGCTTCAAAATAGTTGAGCATGGCTATACATGTAACGTGACATTGAATTCTTGTAGGCTTTGATTTGAATATTTGAATCAGATCTACTTGAACTTGCTGGCTAGTTGTTACCGATTCCGAAAGACTATGAACTGTTAAGTCTTCTTCTACATACCACTACTTTGGCCAAAATGCACAGAACAGCAAACATGCCGTTTAGAGATTCATCTAGAGAGAACAGCGACATGATATTGCGGCCCCCACTCCCGCAGCAGCATTCAAGCGAATACTCGCATTCATCCAGTTATCCTCCTCGCATGAACGCATTCCAACATACCCACAGTCCTCTAGAAAAGACTCTTTCTCAATATCATCACATTCAACATCCGGCTTCCGTAACTAGCAAAAATTCTGAGATTGCTCAGGAGAAAGGCCACGCGGAAAATCAGAACGAAGGCTCACTATCATCGAGCGCCGCACAGGCTCCTAACTTGGATCCAGATGATAATATCGAAGTCGGCATTCATATTTACGGAGCTAATGATTATAATTATGCTTGCTTTGTTAGCTGTAATAAGCGGTATTGATTCCAAGTCTCGCTAGAGGCATGCATCGTCATAATATGCACACCATCTAAGAGTCCTCAATGTTTAAAGTACCTAAGCGTGCAACTGAAACAAAATTAGAGAGCAAAAGCATTTGCATAAACTCAAAGTACTCTTTACATTTCACGTTCCTGTTGGTTCTTCGTGGCACTATGATGCACTTCGCTAGATTCCATATTCCAAAACATTTTTGAAAATGTTTTGCATGTATGCCGACACATTTCCCCCCTTTTCTTTTAACACATACACCGCCTGCGTTTGCCATGTGGCTTCATCTGTCCATCAATAGTCTTCTTTGATTCATGGATGCTTCCATCGTCCTATCTTCCAGAGCTTTGAGTTCCTCTAATTCTTATTTCTACCCTTTTGCCCATCCTTACCACCTCGACTTCCTTGAAGCGTCCAGCGTCGCCAACATTTGTGCTGGTGCCACGACTGATGGGTACCTCTTCACATTCGCGGGTCTAGATGGACAAGTGGGACCTGGGTTCATCATCATTTCCCGACACTCTGGACGGCAGGTCGGCCTACCGATAGATGGCTCGAATGTGCCTGAATTCATGTCATTTGGCTTACCTCGGGCATGGACTCGGCGCCCTGCGGACGAGACGGATAATGATCGATAGCCGGAGTCGTTGCCGCCCTACTGCCCTTAAAAAATTGGCGTTCCATGGCCGCACCTCGATTCTCTACGGTATCCAAGCCCCGGAAGATGTTAGTCAGAGCTTGATTGTAACCATCCTAGGCCTCTAGAGCTGGGTTGTTTCCGATGACCTGCTATGTGCTACGCTCAGCGCTGATAAGTTGAGCGAAACCCCGAACATCACGAGGCATCATAAGGAGGGCTTGTGCCGCCTCTATACGTCGACGAGCGTCAAGTGCCTCGGCATCTTCAGCAAGCTGACCCGGCTGAGCTAGCCGGGCGGGCAGGTTGAGGGTCAGCTCGACGTCGGCTTAATTTTGGCACCGCTGTTGGAAACAAGCCAATGGGAAGACCCTGGCTGGGGGTAGAATTGGTAGGGCGTTGGCGGCGTTCTGGTTGTCTGGCTGGAGACTGCAGTGGGAATGGATCATTTGGGCGAACTTCGCGGTAGCTGTCCTCTCGTACGAGATGAACGACACAAGGGGGTGTACTCAATGGCTGAGTTGGTGCGATTCTTGCGTGCAGCATCCGAAGGTGCATACTCACCAGCAGATGTTGGGGTATTATATTTCAAACCTGAAGTCATAATTCAATTGCAGCAAGTTCAGTAGAAGTGTCGGCAATTTGTTGGGGAGTATGACATAGAGTTTTGGTTGGTTCTTGTGCTGCGCGCATTACTGTAGAGTATATAGGAACGATATCATTTCCCAAACTTATAGATCTCCAAGTGCTCTGATGTTGAGTGAGCGTTCTCGCACATGGCCAGTGTCTGCGCGCCCAAAATCGATGCTTTCACTACGATATCAATTAAGTTCAAATGGGCTACGATAATATGCATAGTGAAAGTATTGCTATTCTCATAGCCTAGTACTGTTAGAGACTGGTACGGGGCCATACTGGAGCTCGTCAGTGAAATCAATATTGCAGTCCGTAAGTACTTACAGAACAGTTGACCTTTTTCAGGTTCACTTCATGTAAACAATCTCCATACATCAATAGTGGAAGGTGGTAGAGCCTAGCATGGCACGACTGCATGTAGGAATGTCTATCCCGCCAAATGATTGCCCCAAAACTGTCGAGGCAACACCTGGCTTTGGCGTGGTTGAATCATCGGGGCTGAGTAATGGCGTAATAAAAGGTGACGCTATGCTCAATTTTCTCTACCGAGGTGGACGGCGCAACGCCCGGGACGGCGCAACGCCCGCTCCGAACGCCAAAGTAGCAACCAAACATGAGGCTACAGAGCCACGTATAATAGCTATTACTGCAATATTTTCTGGAGTTGAGCTCTATAGGCCTTGATTGATATATATAGCTATCTATATTTAACTGGCAGCTTGATTACTCGGCCATGACGTGACTGAGATAGCGGCAGAGCTACTGCAGCACCTGATGCCTCTCCACGACGTTGAGGCTGCGCAGCAGCTCTCTTTTTTGAGTCTACCTGAGTAGATACCTTGAGGCTGCTCCTCCTACGCTTCTAGGCAGCTTTAAGAGCTTGTTTGAGTCGTTGTTGAGTCCTACGAGCAGCTATTCTAGAGGCCTGTTCTGCTGCCTTCTCAGCCCTCTCATTCTCACGTGCTACTCGAGTTGCTGCTCTTGCTGCACGCCGCTGCTAAAGTGCCTGAAACTTAGCCTGCTTCTGCTCCTCTCGTGTACGAGCTCTCTTAGCTTTCTAGAGTTTCTGCTGCTCCTCTTCTAGCTCCTGCTGCTGCTAACAATCACGTGCTTTCTCTACCTTCTTAGGAGACCAGAATATAGCTCTACCATTATACTTATTATGCTGCTCTAGAGGCAGAGGCTTGCCTTGCTTCCTACGCAGTCTCTTATTAGTAAGAGCCTGTCTAAGACTATGAACCTCGTGCTTAAGGAGGCTTTTTTAAACTAAGATTTAATAGAAGGCTTGGCTAAGCTTTTAAGCTCGTAGGTCGCGTCTATCTTTTACTACCTAGCGGAGTAGGCTCTTAGTTTTTCTCTAGTTTAAGGCACTTAAGGCTAAGGAGTCGCTATCGCTTGAGCTACCTTGTATAGGCTACTTATAGTTAAATCTTTTAAGTATTACTTCTAGTTTAAGAGGTAAGAGGCTAGTTACTTTAAAGGCCTTAAGGATAGTCTCCTCTTTAAAAGACGCCTCCTAGGTAGCTATAAATATTAGATAGAAGTCTCTCTTACTTATAGAAGTAAGACCCTAACATCTCTCTATAAAAGCTACTACCTAGGCTAAGTAGGTAGATAAGAGAGGCTTAAACATAACAACGTCAAGCGGCTGAAGTGTATAGGTTAAATAAGGAGGATAGACTATAAGGAGAATCCTATTCTAATTGTAGTACTTAATAAAATCTATTGTAAGATAAGATCTATAGCTATCAAGGATAAGTAATTAATAGCTTAATTAGGCCTTAGCCTTAGTAGCGCAGTTAAATACCTGCCTAAGCCAGGCTAGGCCTATATCGTTATTCGTCTAGCCTGATAGTAACAAGGCAAAGTAGACCTAGTAATCCTTAGTGTTAAAGGCTTGAAGCTATAAGTCCTAAAGCGAGCCTAAGGCTAATTAATATATAAGGCTTAGCTCAATATAAGATCTATTAGCACATATACAGGCTAGTAGGGTTACCTACTCTTAATTGCTATCTTAGATGTAAGCCTTAATCTTTCCCTCTTCGTACGCCTTCTTACTAAATATTCTCTTTAAGTGAGTAAGGACTCCTAGTATAAAGCCCTTCTTATCTATATTGTACGTATAACAAGGCTTAATATTGTATTAGCTAATTTTGCTACGTAGAAGCTCGAAGTAGAGGCTGTACTTTAACTAAGAGTTAGCCTAGTAGCGCGAGCGATTAATTCCAGTTGCCCAGCGTGAGATAAGATAGACCTTATGTCGCTTGATATATCGGTCAACCCAGTGTACGCCAAGCTCTCTCTTCGCAATATCTGAGGCAAAGCGTCGTATCATTGCTCGTGTAGGTGGTAAGCCTCGCTCTGTAAGTTGATTGATATATTGTAGTAGCTCCTGCTCTTGCTGGGGATAGAGTGCTTGCTGGTTTTCAGCCCGGGCGTTGCGTGAGACTGATACGCGCCGGTGTCTTCGCACAAGCGTAGTTCGTTCAACACCATAACTTTTAGCAATTTGCGTATAATTAAGTTCTTCTTCAGGTCCTAGCGATTTAATAGCTGCAAGGGCAGCCTCAATTGGCTCTATATTGATGTAGTTATGCAGCGTTGAAGTTGGGGTGGGATTTTGATGGGGCGGGCGTTGCGCCGTCCCGGGCGTTGCGCCGTCCACCTCGGTACAAGCGAGTGGGCACCTCACCAACTTTGCGCACCTATTCAAGCGTACAACTCAACAACGCAGTAGAGTAGCGTAGATATATTGATATATTAAATCAAGCAGCATCTACTGTATCATTTTTACATGTACGTGAGTTGTGCCCAGTCTCTCTGCACCTCTTGCAGCGCGCGCGAGCCTGGCGACTCAGGCCTGATCGCTCTCCATCTTGACGCCGTTCACTGACTTGACGCTGCACAGCCTCTCTCTGAGCGAGTATATCCTCTCCTTGTCCCTTTGTTAAGACTCCTTGTATCTGAATCCGCTTCTTCTTCCGTGATCTACGCTTGCTGGCTGCCTCATTGGCTCTCTTAAGACTGGAGATCTGATCGCGCATTAACTCGGCTAACAGCATCATTTTATAAGCTCCCTTTTCAAGTTGATTAATTGCGTTAATAATTAGTGCTGGCGATAAACTCTTGTGCCGGCGTACGCACTCACGTATAAGCGTTGACTGAGCCTCTAGCTCACGTACGTTACTCGGCGTGCAAGGTACCCAGGGAACCTCTAGTAGAGTAGCTGGAGTAGGTGTACGGAGCTGAACATTAAGTCTTGAGATAACTACTTCTAGCTAGAGTAGAACAAGGCCAGTAGCCTAAAAAGCTGAGTAAATATTTGCTCTCGTAAAGGCTTGGTCAAAGGCTGCGTAGAAGGCTGGCAGGAATTCGAGTTTGGTAATGTGATTGATATAGTTCCGGATCAGGCTCTCAACTTAATAGCTGTACGCCTTCTTTAATAGAGAGAAGCAACCAACATCAAGAGGCTGAAGTAAGTGAGATAAGTGAGCTGGCATGCAGAGCGTATAGATATTGTTCTCCTTGCAGATCTCGTAGAACTCAAGAGTATGGTGGCTCCCGTGACCATCAAGTATAAGTAGCCGACGCGCACTAACTACTCAGTTCTTTGTATACTTATTAAAGTGCCTAAGCCAGTCAAGAGCTATCTTATCTGTTGTCCAGCCATTTTTACTAATTGCGATAGCCCAGTCTCGTAGGATACAGTCTTCCTCGTACTAGGCAGTAAGGTGGCATTTGCCGGCGAAGATAAGGAACGGTGGGACTGTCCAGCCAGCAGCGTTGATTGCCTGGATTAATGTTACCCACTCACGATTACCTGGCTGAATAGCCTTTGGCTGGCCTCTCTTCTCTGACCCAGTAACAACAAGTTGAGTCTGGATCTTGCCTATTATAAAGCCAGCCTCGTCGAAGTTGTAGACATCCTCATCAGCTATCCCATACGTAGCTTTTGTACGCTGCACCAGCTCAAACCAGCGACTTATAGTAGCCGGATCCTCACATAAGGCTCGCTGCCTATCGTATGCGCGATTGAAACGCGTCGTAAGACTGTCCGTACGCTTGACAAAGTTGCGCGCCCAGTGGATGCCGACAGGGCTGCCTCCACGCTGAGTGAGTAGTTTATCGGCCATCTCACGCACAGCGGCCAGAGTTGGGGCAAAACCACGAGAATCCAGATTGAGAATATGATCGACTATTACCTCCTCCTCTAGCTGGCTGAGCTTCCTTGAGTTGGGCTGGCAATCGTGTCGGGCAGGGACACCAGCGCGTCGGCGATTGAGTGTAGTTCGCGATACATCAAAGGTCTGGCCAGCAGCATTCTCAGTCTTTATCTGATTTGAGTCAAGAGCTGAGGTAGCAAGCTGAATACCTGCTTCTTTTGAGAGCAATTAAGAGGTGTTACGTGGAGCCATCGTATATTAGAGACAAGATGGGCGCGCAAAGTTGGTGGGGTGCCCACTCGCTTGTAATGCCCACTCGCTTGTAAACCACGTTAAGCTAATTTTATAAATAGCTTTTAGCCCCCCACAACACGCTGGTCAGAAATTGACCGGTCAAGCATGTATATCATGCAGCTGTTCTCGCGAGCCTGGACGCCCCCGGAGCCTCCTAAACCCTATCAAACCTTCATATCTTCTTCTTTTTTCCTGCTTACCGTCCAAGAGCAGCGGTCGTTTATCCAAGTGGGTGGAGGCGCCATGTCCGCATCGTCTAACTGGTCGGTAGGCATCCGAGCGACATGACGACAGCCTGCATACACCGCATGATTTGAGGCGTGACGGGCGGTTTGCTGAGCCACTGAAGTCACGCAAGGTGCACCGGCGTCGGCATGCGATCCCCAATCCTTTCGTCGCAACAGTTCCTTAGCCGCTTTTGATGCAACATCCTTTGGAGGTGACTACAGTACTCTTCGTAGTTGAGGCTCTCTAGATAACGTACAAAATTACCTATTTATGTCTTGTTTTTTTTCTTGAAAATTAGACAACGAACTTTCTTCGCAGACCTAGCCAGTACACCCCCTAGCCACATTTTGATGTGCTTGTGCTGACTTAGCGGTAGCAAACAGACGTCTATAACGAAACCAGCTAATCTTCAGACCTATTTATTACCTCCCGATCTACTACGTATGTCCCGTTTACTTGCTCGAGACTATATACTAACGCAGCGCCAGGGCAACTATGTGCAGATACAGAAGGGTTGTATTTCATTGCGGGCATGTAGAGTCCGTATCTGTATCGGCTCGATGCTCGGCTGGCCAGCAGAGAGGGGCTGACTGTGAAGAGTCGGCAACAAACAATACTTGGTTCACACACACTCTCTCTTATACCTGTGGCTGCGACGAGCAGTACGGAACGCCAGAGTCTATGTAGATACTCTACGTTGTTAAGTAGTGGCCGGAGACTTTGTTGAGAGGATGGTGAGAGAGCTGTCAAATGGATTTATTCATTTGTGATTTGATTTGAGCTGACCTCTAATAATCAAATATCAAAAGCCTCTTCCTACAAACCTCGCACTACCGTCCTTTATGCAAAAATCTGTACAGAGGAAACTAAAAGCGTTGCCATTTCTCTACCTAACCGCCATGCTTCTGCTGCTCGTCCGCCTTCGTGGTGCCGTCTATGGCAGACACACTTCGGTTGGCGCGTTTTAGGCGAAGCTGACAGATTGTTAGCGACTAGTCAGGGTAGAAAGGAGGCGACTGACAGTGTCCTTGAAGTTTCGCCAGGTATTAATAGAGGCGCTGGCTTCTACCATGTCTTTGTAGATCTGGTGATCTTTTGGTCCGATCCCTCTCCAATCCTCGACGCACGAAAAAGGGGTTTGAATGTTAGGCTGGTGTCGTTGTATGTCCTGAAGCTGATCCGCGATGCGGTTTGAGAGCCCTTGGTCACGGTGTCCGAATAGCTTGTTTTTCTTCTGGCGCAATCGAAACACCTGAAGCTGGATGTCCTCGCCAGATTTGTAGCAGTCTAGCACTATCGTAATGTTTGCAAGGCTGTATGTTGTGGCGAAAAGGCTGGGTTTTGTTAGACCAGCAAGGGCTGCTTCTAGGCTAGCTATCACGGCGCTGAGAGCTCCATCCAAATCGGGGCCGAGGCGCACCAGCGATCCGGGCGCAAGGACGTAGACAAGACGTGAGGGATGGGCTGGGATGCATGAATCGCTTATCTCGATAGAAGATGCCATCACGCGCGATTAGGAAAAAGGGGCTAAAGCGTTGGTGAAGCTTCAGCAAAGTGCACTCGATATGTCTCCAGAAATAGGCGGTTATGAACGCTTTGACCCCTCTGGTGACACAGCGAGACTTTGCGCCAGCTAGCTGACAGGGTTCCGAGCCACCCCTCAGAAACCGGCCACCCATCTGAAAATCGTGTCATCTCAATAACTGCCCTACCAAAATAGACAACTGTAAAGAGTTGTCGCAAGAAATTAATAATCCTTGCAAGGGATCAACCATCTTCTGCACAATACGAAGCTCTACAACCGGAGCTAAGATTAGATGAGCACGGAACCTGAACGGAACAGGAGGAACTGTTGCGAGATGCGAGCTCAGGAATGAGTGGGAGATGATGATGAATTGAAGAGCTATCTAAGCTGGGCTCGTGCGGCTCGCTTACTGCTGCAAGCTTACCTGAATTGTATGGAGCAGAGCTCTAACTTGCAATACACCCCCTGGTAGGCTACGTAGTAGAGCTATTGAGCTATTTAATAAGTTTTTGTAGTAGTTATCTAAACTTAGTTAAAAATACCTTTAGTTGTAATTCTATTTACTTTAGGCTTATACGCAAGTACTAAGCGCTACAAGCCCGTACTACTGTATCTTACCGCAAAGCAAGCCCGCCCGCAAACAAAACCCGCATCCCACCGCGCTCTCGCCACCAAAAACAAGCCACGGCATCTTGCCTACAAAGAAAACCCGCAATCCCACGGTATCCCGCCAGCGAAACCCGCATCTCAGCCATCCCGTCCGTGAGCCAGGCCCGCATCCCGCCGCCATCTCGCCCACGACGCACACGCGCATCCCGCCATCTCGCCCATTGAGGCAGGCCCCGCATCTCGCCCGCAACCCAAGCCCGCATCCCACCATCTCGCCCACGACGCACGCCCGCATCTCACCCACCCTCGCCCGCAAAAACACGCAATATGCCCCATGACAACCGGCCCGAAATCAGGCCCTGGGGGAGAGTGAATGTGGATGCAAGGGAGAAGCGACGGTTTGGTTTTTCGCTGGTGCTGGGCATTGCGCGCATAGAAGGTAGTATAGGTAAGGGAGGTTATGTTTAGTTAGGATTACGTTCCTAACAACCACTCCTTCATACTTATAGCAGACACAAACTCCTCTATCCTCCTATCGCGATAACATGGCGCGAGCTTGACCGAGAGCGATGCCGACGCGAGGCTACGGAACCCGGGGTTGGAGAGCGGTGCGGACTTGAGGCTGCGGAACCCAAGGTTAAAGAGCAACGCATAAACCGCGACACGACTCTCCCCAAGTTTCTCTATAGCTATCACATGTACCTTCACCTAGGTCTCAACTCAGATAACGGCTCTCCATCACCGAGCCGCAACGGCGCAGAGACAAGTATATAGAGACTAGAGGCAGAGCAGCAGATAGAAAAGACAGAACAGCGCACTCAATCAATCCAATTCCTCTATCTACCTGCACGAGCATCTCAGTGACGTCAAATCTAACAGATATCTACTACTAGCTGGATATTAAGTTAATTCTTTACACGGAATAAAAATAACAGGTTATTAGTAGAATTGTCAGATGGGCCAGCCTACGAGCCAGCTCACGAATCAATTCAGGTGACGCTGCCAGCGAGCTGGCTCGCGAGATCGCGATGGCGATCGTGATGGCGATCGTGATGGCGATCGTGATGGCGATCGATCGGGCACGCGCGACGACGCATTAGCTCAACTACTGCGCATCAACCCAACTACTGCGCATCAGCTCAACTACTGCGCAGCTTGCTCTCGTCGGCCATTGCGGTGGTCGGGTGCTGCTGGGCGTACATTCGGGGCAGGTGCCCTGGGGGCGGGTGAATAGAGGGCTATGCGCAGACAAGTCCCATAACCATGGCTGGCCGGGCTGGCTTACAGCAGGCGCATTGCGGCGGAGAGCAAGCGATTGAAGGGGTGCGGTGCTATCAGACTGGCACTGATTGAAGGGGTAATGAGCGTGGGCGGGCGGTTGGGGTGCGGTGTTATTAGACTGGCACTGGCACTGCACTTTGTTGTTGCAGCTTAACTACTGCGTATCAGCTTAACTACTGCGCAGCTTGCTCTCGTCGGCCGTTGCGGTGGTCGGGTGCTGCTGGGCGTACATTCGGGGTAGGTGTAGTGGCAGCACAATGGTAGCACAGCGCCCTGGGGGCGGGTGAATGGAGGGCTATGCGCAGAACAAGTCCCATAACCATGGCTGGCTGGGCTCACAGCGGGTGCATTGCGGCGGAGAGCAAGCGATTGAATGGGTAATGAGCGTGGGCGGGCGGTTGGAGTGCGGTGCTATCAGAACTGGCACTGGCACTGGCCGAGACAACTTTTGTTGTTGCAGCTCAACTACTGCGCATCAGCACATATCCACGCCCACCATCCACCCACCGTCGGCTCCAGCCGCCATGGAGTCGCCCATAGACCAGGACGATATCCGTGTTCTTCCTTTTTTATCAACACCCAAACAATCGTTTACCAGCCAAGGCTCCGTTGTGCCCACCTAATCCGCGTACTCCCCCTCTGCATCTATACCCAGCACATACCCACGCCTACCATCCACCCACTGTCGGCTCCAGCCGCCATGGAGTCGCCCATAGACCAGGGCGACGTCGTCTATCCGTGCAAGGGCTGTGGAGAGGTGGGTACAACATAGCGCTGGCACACGCGCCTCATCTGACAGCAGCACCATCCCACGGTTTCGAGCTACCAGCCGTCTTTCAACGCCTCGGCTCGTCCATCTAGAAGTAACCTGTGCTGGAGCAGCCCGCTATGTGTCAAGAGATTAGGGAGTAGTTGTTGCGAGATGCGAGCTCAGGAATGAGTGGGAGATGATGATTGATTGAAGAGCTATCTGAGCTGGGCTACTTATATACAGTGGGCTCGCTTACTGCTGCGGGCTTACCTGAATCGTATGGAGCGGAGCTCTAACTTGCGACATGTGACCGATGAGTTCGGGAAACAGGAACCAGCAGCAAATGGGCACCAAATCAGGGCTGAAAGCGGAACCAGAAACGCGCCCCCCGGAAGGCCAATTGGCCAGGGTCAAGAACAGGGACCGGGTAACTTCACCTGGTCCTGTTTTGGAACTACGTCTTTAGCGCTTGCCTTCAACTCTAACTAAATCACCTGTGAGAGGGTAGGGATTAGGGCCGTCATGAAACACCGCCATACCCCCTTCTAACATTTTCTTCCTAGCTACCAGCCCAATGAGACACCACACACAAGGCTGCTAAACGGACGATTGGCTAGCCACGGTAGGCTACGAAAGTACTGGCGATTCACATATAAATTTCGCAGCAAACGATTCTTATAAGGCAGAAGTCTTGGTCCCAGGCGACTTTGGATTTCGTAATGCGTTGGAAACAGGGCGAACACATTGAGAATGCGACAACGACTGCCAGATCAAACCCGTAAGACTATCTGTATTAGAATAAATAGCGTCTCGGCTACCGCTATGTTTAGAATCTAGCAGGAGCCAGGAAACGGGAACCAAAACTGGACACCAGCTGGGGGGCGTAAATCCCCACCAATGTCGCCCATAGTCTCCTGCCCGATATCGAATTTCTCTCACCTGCGGTCTACGCGTCATTCTTAATCCTTCCTCCTGTTCCCTCTACCGCCCACACGCACGCCCGAACCTAATAGCACGACACGAAGGGACTGGGCGGGCAGGCTCCTCGGTTGTCTGTGTTTGATTGTCATATATTTCGGTTCCGGCTCCTGCTCGGAGGTGGGATATGGAGTGCTATCGAATGGATGGAATGTTATAAC
Organism: Ophiosphaerella korrae; assembly: GCA_028456385.1. NCBI lineage: Eukaryota > Fungi > Ascomycota > Dothideomycetes > Pleosporales > Phaeosphaeriaceae > Ophiosphaerella > Ophiosphaerella korrae. Next base: position 25,922 of record JALNQF010000038.1, on the reverse strand, counting down.
CAGCGTCGGCTTGCGCTATGTTGTTTTGCAATCTGGAGGTCATTGTTAACGCTAGAAGCAGAACGTGCCTGACGCGGGCCTGTCGTGTCACCCCAGGCCTCAAGATATGCTTGGAGCAATAATAATCTTTAAGAATTGATGACGTACTACCTGCTTGGACTGCACGAAATCGACTAGCTTTTGTGAGTCATCCTCCTCTTCACCATCAATGGCAGTGGAAGGGCCATGCCGCTCAAAAAAACGGCGCTCAAAATAATCTGGAAAAAACCCGGCGTACTCCCAGTCAATAATGGCCATAATTTTGAGTGAATCTGGATCGACAATGACGTTTTCCTGGGAGAGATCGTTGTGGCAAAAGACAAATTCCTCAGTCTCGGAGCTTTGGAGATTCCAATCATCTCGAAATGTTATTCGAGATGCTCGATAAGGGAGAATAAGATGGCCAGATGGTCCACCTATTCTCGAAGATTGTAGTCCACGCAAGGTTTGAAGATGACCTTCCAGCTCTTGCACCACGATGGCCCTCTGACTTTCGTCAAGTGAGGCCATTCCAACGCCATGAACATATTCCATTACGAGATATACCGCGTCATTGTCTTCGAAGGCGCAGTAAAGGTGTGGAACTGGAATATCCGAATTGTTCCGAATAAATCTTAGACATGCGGCTTCGTTGAGGAGTCGTTCATTGCTTTGCCTCGGAACATGGATAGTGCCTTTGAATTTGCTCAACTGCCATTCGTGAGGACGTAGCGACCGTTTGATAAATTTGTTATCCACATGGTAGTATTTCCTCTCCGCAGTAATTCCTATGCAGTTCTCCTCTCTCTTGAGCATGTCATTTGTGACGGGCATGGTGACGGTTGATGATGGGTCGAAATGGCCACGTTGCATCATTGAGGCAAAGCCAACAAACCTAACCATACGCGGCGGCAATCCGGCCAAGACAACAACTATAACCCCGCCAACCCCCGCTAGATAACGTCTGATAAGTGCCTCTCACGCCTTTGACTGCGACTTTAGCTATCTATTTTCCCATCATGCCATCCGAAATTGTCAAGTGCAAGAACTGCGGACAGGATGTCTCAAGCACTCAAACGGAATGCCCCGAGTTGCGGCCAATCTCCGCATTGAGGTACCCAGCCTTGGTCACTACAATGAGCTGTGCTGACCCTTGGCCCTAGCCACTATTCCATTAAGTGGCGAATTGGCGTCTACCGTCATGCTGGTAGCAGCGTCTAGTGGAGGACAGGATTGTGTTGGCGTTCCTTTATTCGTATTGGCTGGGATAGGGCTAGGTGTGGGAGGGACGCTATATAAGTGTTCGTTGTATGTGTTCGTCCTATACGTATGGGGAAGGAAGCACTGTGGATAGCGATTAGTACCGAGGCACATACGCCATCATCGTTACCTCGTTGGGGCTATTTTTGGAGCCGTGCACATTATTGTCAGCGGTGAGCAGCCTCGTGCAGCCAATGCTGACATGTTACGTGCGCTGAGTCTTTGATACGACCAGCCACAGTCCGTTGAGCCACACCTTGGCGTAGCTGATGACACTCTCAAAATTAAGCGAGATGGTAATGTACTAGCCATATGCGGAAGGCGTATTCCGGAGAAGTACCGATCGGAGTGACGATCGGGCATTTAATCCCAACGCCACACTTGCGTCAGATCTAGCATTGACAGGACTGCTTAGCAGCAACCTGTCCTGTTCTATTTTGTCGCACGTTGTCCATGATTGCACATGCGTGGAGGAGCCATAAACTTAGTCCGCTAGGTTTGATTGAAATGACGGTAATTTAGTATCAACCATGGTGAATCCTCTTCCGAACAAAACTAGCCATAACTTCCATTATTACTTCATCTACTACGGAATAGCTAGACAAGTGCTTGCCTCGCAATGTCCGATTCCTCCAGAATCGCTCAAGCTTTAGTCAAAGATCTCTCGTAGCATTTTCTGAGGTTGTGGAAGAAAATGACTAATCTGTACGTGAGGAAATTTGTTGCGGGAGTTGGCTGCTTCGGTAGCAATCCAGTAGCGACGGACTTCGTCTGGCTTGTCTGCCCATTCTGGCCGCTGTTTGCTGGAATGATTGGGAGTATCTTGAGTAGGTTAGGCGCTGATGGTAGATTCAATGTTAAATTAAAAAAAAAAAAGAAAATGGCCACTCACTCATGGGTATTGGCCTTGAGTATCTGCGATTTTTGAAAGTTAGGAGGATGGAAGCTATATCGAATAGTGCGAATTGACTGAAGCAGTTGCGCCCCACCCGGAGCGCAAGCTGAATCTCCCGATCAGTCGTTCTTTGCTCCGCTGACCAGTTTTGGCGCAATTCCAGTACCCGATAAGTCCATCTCTCACTACCTTTGGCGTCTTCGAACTCGGGATACAGTTGAAAGAGTCCAGCCTGTATTAGGTGCTCTAGAGAGACTACACAGGATCGATTTGTATGATTCAATGCTCCTTGGGATAGGTACTCGCCATTATAGAACCTCTTATCCTCGAGACGGAACTTGAAAAACTTTTGCGCCGGATTCTCTTGTGTGGCAGTTGATTTGCACGCTTTGAATAACCAGGTATCTTGCACAAATTGTCCCTGTGGAAATTTGGTAGTGTCGACTGCGCATATCTTGATGTCAGACGGACGGCATCGAAGCTGTCGGAGCCTCCAAACCGCGTATTGAATAGCGAAGAGTAGGGAGCTTGTCCAGGACATAAGGTTATCAGACCCCTCCCCGCTGAAACAGTCTTTAGTTAGATGCATATGTAGCAACTCTGCTGCCCTATGCCTTTCTAGTGCTAGGAGGTCGATTCGGCTGCTTTGCTGTGGTCCAACAATGCTCGCTATAGAAGCTATTATGCTATCGTTATTCCTTCCTGAGCTATCCTCATCGAACGTCCGAAACAGGTACTGAGGGACAGCATCGAATTTCAAAGACTGGGCATTGAAACTTGCTGGTGGATAGAATAGTGTTGGCCCGGCAGGTGAATTGCTCAACACCCTGATCCAAAAATCGACCCAATTCTGCCTGTCTTTCCGACGGGATTGGTCTCTGCGCTCTGTTCGTGCTTGAAAAATTATGGCGTAATCTTCGTCCACGTCGAGGCGGTTCTCATGCTCGTAGTATTCCTCGCTCTCGAAGTCGGGGTCGAACGGCCATTGCAGACAGGCTTCTTCAAGTGGATCAAAGTAGTTGCTGGCGTGGAGAATTCCAGAAGGGCTAGCGGCTTGCTTGTAGCACTCCTCAGCAACCTTCCACAACATGTTCTGATCGCTGGTGTTATTAAGAACTTCCCGGATGATGTTCCTGATCTCTTTGTCGAAATGCGAAAAGAGTTCCTGAATTGGAGCCCGCCTCTCGAATGTGATAGCTGCGCTCTGGTTTCCGAGTGACTTGAGATGTATAATAACAGAGCGTTCCGTCGCATCATTAAGCTTATCGATAGTAGTTGTTAAATTTATAGCGACTTTTGCAAGCTTTTTGATTCCCTCAAGGAGCGAGCATACCTCCGTCATAGGCAGGTCACCGGAAGAATTTGCATCGTCAGCTACGGATTTGATGTATCGCGCTTGTGAGGTAATGGTGTTAGTGGGTTGGACAAGCATTTGGATGGCATCCTGAAGGGAGGCTAGATGATTGCGTGTTGAGTGGAGGGGTTTCTGCCCGTGATCCTGAGGTGCGTCCCCGACAATGCTTAAATCACGGACAAATTTCGTTATATCCTCGATGTCGGTCTCCATCGCGGTCCTTGAGTTTAGAGTTGGAAATATGCGAAAGCTCTCTCCATAATAAGAGGTAAAGTTCGAGCGGGGTTCATGTCTGCACGTGATGTAGCCAAATTGTGTCATTGGCTTTCTGGCTGCGAGCCGGACCCTAGCGCCCTGCCAGTCTTCGCGCGCGATCTGGGGCCCTTACAAACCACCCGGCCAATAGCAAGCGGGTTCACACATTGTATTATACCCAATCTTTAACAATAAATCTCTTCCATGGATTAATTTACGTTTAATGCATGCTTGCGAGTGCAGTGGAAGCAGAGAGGGACACCTGCCTTTGAAGGAAGAGCTAGTCTCATTACCTAAGATAAAATGCAGTATCTTTCGAAATGTTTCAGGAATAGCGAAGCTCGTTCATGTCGTTGATTAGTCGGCTTTGATTAGAGGTACGGGATCGTGAATATACATAAATTGAGCGCCAACTATACAGCCTCATGACGGACTATAACTTTCGAGCGGTTCTGCCAGATTCTTAGGCCTATATAAAGGCACTTGATGGGCTGCAATAGTAATATAAGCTAAGTGGTGGCCCTCAGGGGGCAGAAGGCCTGTTTCTACGAAGGAAGCGCCTTTAGAAATTAGGCAAGAAGTTGGCTATACAACAAGCGTATTTTTTTTTTGTGTAGGTAGAGCCTGCGGGATATAGAAATTGCCATAACATATAACCAAAGGGAGATATTGAAAAAATTAATATGTGGGCTGGTTATCTATCGTTTTGAAGCTGAAGTACCTATGGTTTGTTCCGTTACGGCGGTTGTTCCGTTACGGGTGGATGCAACGTTACGCGTCATTCTTAATCCTCCTCCTATTCCTATTCCCTCGGGCGGGCCCTGCAAGCTAGGTAGACTCGTCTTCTCTCTACTAAAGAATGCTCCATATCCACTATCGACAAATACAAGTTGTGGGGAATTGTCCTGCACAAGGTAGGCGGATGTTGAGGGTGGGGGGCCACTCTGAAGTCGGCGAGCAATCATTCCTCCCGTTTAGGGCAACGTAACACAACTGCGGGGGAAACGCATGATATTAGCTAAGGACGCCACATGTCGCAGGAATGGCATGTTCATGCATTACGAAAGCGTCTTTCAGCCGGGGCGGCATGAGTGAGCATGCGACAATCTGGTATTCGAATGCATGAGGTAAGGTCCCGATTAGTGCCCACGCTGCACCAATGTCGCGTGCAGCCGCGGGGTGCAACGGTTTTGCTGCACTAGGAATCAGTCAACAGCACCTGATGGATCATGACGTCAGTGGATATAATTCAACTCTGGATAGATGTGATCACCCGATATTTGGGGGCGTGCGTCCTTTCAGATCTATTAAGCCCATCGACAAACGCTGTTGGACGCCATTCCATTTGGCAATAATGCTGTGTTACATTTTCAGTCTTCGGCAACCAATCAATGCCTAGCACGTAGGCGTTTGCCGTGCAACCCCGCATCTTCTTGTCTTCTTAAACCTCCCACATTGCGAATTGATTAAGTCGAGAGTTGACTTTCCTATTCTTTACTCTGCAGAAGTCATTCGAAATCCGTTATATACAAATGACTCCAACCTTCGAGGAGTAAGTTCCATTCCTGATGCCGACCCGGTTGAGCTAAAGCTCGGCAGCTTCATCCAATCACATCAATTTACCTTCTTCGTCGGCCAAGAGGGAAAGCCCATCGTGGTGCATGCAGCTGCGATTGCTGCTACCAGCCAGCAACTAGATGCACTTATCAATGGTGGAATGGAGGAATCTGCAACGCGATGTGCGAGGATCGAAGATGTAAAGGTCGACGATTTCATCCGGTTTTGCGAGTACGCTTACCGCGGCGACTATACCACGCCGCCGTGGGAAAAAGCCCTGCCAGAACCGAGCTCTATATCCAGCAACGACCAGCAGAACGGGGACGACGATCCCTGGGGTGTTCCGATGTCTAAGAAGAAGAAGAGTAAGAAGGGGAAGGCGGTTCCTGCTCCGGAGATATACGAACCTGTTCCGGAAGTATACGACGAACCCCCAGCCGGCCCGACCGCCGAACCTTCATGTGAAACAGCCCCCATCTCGAGGAGCCCGTTACGGACTCGATTCAACAGCCGAACCTACCTAGACGACGGCGGTCCCAAAGCTCAGATCCTGCAACACTTCGAACCCAAACCCAACACTGCCGTAGACCAAAACTTCACGCCAGTCCTCCTTGCCCACGCACGGCTCTACTGCTTTGCGCATTTACGTCTAATAGAGCCACTCAGAGCGCTAACCCTCGACAAGCTGCATAAGACACTCATGAACTTCAAGTTGTTCACAAGGCGCGTTAGAGACATCATTGAGCTCGCGAGATGTACGTACTCGAACCCAGATCTGCCGGAAAGAAGGGACGACGGAACTATCGACGACCTAAGGAAACTGGTGGTTGAGTATATTGTGTGCGAAATTGACACGATCGGAAAATGCGATGAATTTGTCCGGTACATGGAAGAGGGCGGTGAATTTGTAGGGGATTTCTGGAGAATGGCCAGGGACTATATGGTTTGATGTAGGTGTACGGTAATGGATCTGGAAATGTTATGAATAAGCCACTCCTTCCGGATTGCCTACTTCAGCAACCATTGCTGTCAAATTTGTGTTAAGACGTTCGGTGTCGAGCCTAGCCTTGGTAAGATCCATCCCTCGGTGCTGAAACCCGGCGCCTGCTGATTAGCCCGCTCCGTTAGCTGGGGTGCAAAACAGGAACCAGTAATGACGCGTAGGTGCATTGGCTAAACCAGGAGTAACTTACTCGTTTCTGGATTGCGGGCATGCGGCCGTCTTCTACGCAAACCTGCTGGTCCTTAGCGCTGCTTCTAGCACCCTCTGCATAAACCATACCCTAAGCCCTTCTCCGGTGGACTGGTGTTGGTGGCCAATGTGAGATGCGGGGTTACAATCTCCTCTTGCACAGACATTATGGATTGGATCAACCCAATGCACGAGCCACAGATCAACCTGAGTTGATCCGTGGCCCGTGCACTTCTCTGCAGCAACCACCCCGCGCATCCTAGACACCTCCATCTATCATCGCAGATACAGCACCGGTGGTGGCGGGCCGAAGAAGACTATGTGGGGTCCATAACGATCGATTTCAGGCAACTTATGTCTGACGTAAAATACCGAATGCGACCGACCGGAGTGGGAGCGTTTAGGGATATCTGCATGAATAGAGATCGCAATAGCCTTAAGTTAGAAGTCTTTCTTCTGCAAAGTATAGTAGCGCAGTTTCACTGCGCCCGGCGTCCGATTTGGGAAGCGTTGACATATCTCCTTCCACCCCATACCCTGCTTATCCCTTAATGAGCATAAACGCACTTCGTCTGACTCCAGCCATGGCTTGCGCGTTCGTTGGCCGTATATTTTTGTGCTTTCCACTCCCTTCTCACTCTTTTCATCCCAGTCGTCATCCGGGTCGTCCATTTCGTGAGAGGCAGCATTACTGTGGGAACTGCTCATCCGGTCCGAATTCAAGTCTTCGCGGCTGCATGGGTTTGACGCATTCCCTTCATACCGGTACCCTACTAACATCTACAAATCTGGCAATAGCTGTATTATACGGGTAACTTTGCCTTCTCCACCGAAGAATCTGTGGCCTAAGGTGGTGGGGTCGGGAGACTGTTTCGAGTCGTGGTAACGGATAATTCCTGTTACAATCGACGAGCCGTTTGGGACAGCGCAGAGCGTGAGATCGGTTACCTGATTAGATATGTCGGCACCGGATCTATATTTGATGTTGCTCCTGCCTCCAGCCTTCGTTCCTGGAGAGGATCTTGGTGGAGAGCAAGACCGAGGCCCGTTATTGATCGGGGGCCGATACAGTTGCTGTGGTTGGGATAACGCTACTTGTCGCGATGCCCTCGTCCGCGTCGTGCTCGAGCCCTGGTGCCCAAGAGCAGTGCTTGATGGACCGTACCTCTTCTCCTGAAGTAGATGACCGCTACATGTACGTCGTTGAGCGGTCTTTGCTGAAGGTCTGTGGGAATCATCGTCCTGATTACATGGGTCGTTGTGGCTTTCCGAAGCGTCTCCACCACCGCCTTCCCTATACTCTTTACGCCTCTCTGAGTCTGGGCTGATATCTTCTTCCCCTTCTATACTCCCTGAAAGAGAGATCAATCCTCTCGTGGAATGCAGTAGCCCCTCGCTTGTCCTACAACTGCGTGCACTATCACCGCCGTCATCCTCGGTGCAGAGGTTACTTGGAGATGACTGTGGGGTTCTAGCACCATTGCATTCGCGGTCACTGTCGAGAGATCGAAGACTAGGCTCAGTGCTGGCTCTCGAATAGGAAGCATTGCTGCCGGGAGTTAGCGGGGGCGTTGACTTGTGCGTGGGCGCCGGATTGCACACGAGATCCTCTGCCAGTCGCTCAGCCGTCCTTAGCCGCTTCGTTGAACGGGGGACTTCCAGCTCCGGTTCCGGTATAAGGTGCAGCGCTGCCGGGTGCGTTCGTTTGCGTGTTGCCGACGGCCTGTCGGTGACGTCGACATCGCCAAAGAGTGGATCGCCCTGCGCTAATGGGCTGTCTTGAACGCGTCAATATGGCTCCCCTCAAACTCTACTGGAACTACTCACTAGGCCGAATACTTTCTATCTCCTCCATGGATAAAGCGCACCATTCGTCTGTGTCGAGATCGCCATGCTGTACAGCAACGTGTTCTTCGTTGCCGGCAGACGCGCGGTAACCGCCCTCCTGACAATCAGGCGCTACGTTACTAGGCTTAAGGCCTGGTGCGCTATGGTCGGCAGCATCATCTTCCACAATGAGAGGAAATTCTGCCGCTGATCAGTGACATTGCCCTGTCATTCACTTGCATGCCTACCTCGACTGATTCCACCAAGGAACTCGATCATAGCTAGATCCCCTTCCGCGACGCGTGTGGGGTAGTCGGGCCCTCCTTCGTCAAGAGATTCCCCGCCAAACTGATCATGCTCTGGGCTCTCCAATCCAGACGCTCCATAGAACCCAGCGATCGCGTCTACTAGTTCTGTGCTAGTTAGATTCTATTGGCTCGTAACTATCATCGAGCAAGTATTACCATCGCCTACCAAATAAGAAGCTTCTGAAGCTTCGTACAGAGTTAGTAGCGATGCATTCGAACCCAGAATTGTGAAATTGTCGTCAATGTGAGGCCACTCTCCACCATCCTTGGAGTCGATTCCTGAACGGCTTTACTTTGCCGTCTTGGTTGTAGCCATCGATTTAGCCTTAAGTGTTAGCTTCGGCTTCGGCTTAGGCTTGCACACTTTAGGAATGTATAGAACAATCTTTATAGGCAACGAAGGGGCGAACAAAGTGGTGCTACAAGAGGAGGTCATTTTGGTGTGGCGAGCTGGTGGCGAGTTGGTAGTGAGGAGTCCGGTAAAAGTAGCGCCCTCTACGAACGGACAGGTCCTTTATATGTCACGACCGATGCAGCCTCCCAAGCAGAAAGAAGTTGCATAAATATAGCACCCATCTCGGAAATAGCCGTAGCGGGTGCAGCAACTAGTACATCAGCGCTGTGCAAGGAGGGCGAATGAACTTAAAGACCGTCGGCGCCAGCGTTTCTGAAATGATGACGGATCACTCTCCCAAGCAGCATAGATTGTTTCGTTCCGTCAAGAGTCAGCCTAGCCCATCTAGGGATTGGTTAACGGATAGTTACAACCCAGTCGTCCACGTCATTCAGCGGTTCAGGAGCCCATATTCCTAAGCGAAGCCACCGATAGCTAGCTTCATCTTCAATCCCTAACTCACCCCTTTCGTCAGACAGTTCCAGTGCCGGATAACGCATGACTGACTGGTGGGTCTTCTTTCACTTCTCACAGTACGCCCCATGCTATCTCCAAGCTGTCAGCTGCCGGATCCTAGGCATCAGCCCCTTGCTAATTACATGATGGCGTTATCGCAACGCCGTATGTCCTATACAGGGCGGAGCATCTGACTAGTGCCCTAGCGCTAATATAGGAGGGTGGTACTAGATGAATGCATTATGCAGGTGAACCGCCACATCACTGCCGAGGAACTGGAGCTAGGAGCGGAGACGCGATAACGGGGTAGAGGATTGGTCTAGCGTATTCGACCGAGGGACTAGGCGTAGTATTAGTGTGTTGGAGCTAAGACGATAGTGTAAGAGCTACGCATTCGTTTCCTCAAAAGGGAAAGAGACAAGGGCGCAGTAAATGCCATCAGCGAGTCCAGAGCAGGGAAGAGATTAACAGAACCTTGGAATGCCGTAATAGCTATGCAGCGGGTAGCGAGCTCCGCCTTTCGACCGTAGCGGTTTGACTCGAATTGGGCAAAAGGATCAGCTTCCGTAGCTGCAAGCGCCTAGAAGCCCCTAAAACCCAGGCAGGCAGCATTAAGGGCTGAGCGTCGTTGCATTGCAACGTTACTTCCATAGTCAACAGGTCATAAGGCGGAGCATCCTAAGACCGCGCGGACGGAATTAGTGCCTCATGCAAATGGCCGACAGCGTCATCCTCAAGAGATCCTGTCCAAGTGTGACACGGGATAACAGAGCAGATTAGCGGAACGTCCTCAACCGAAGGAATAGGGTGCGAGAGGCGGAGCCATTCGACCTAAGACGGCGGCACGATGACCATACAGTCTGCCTTCCACTAGGTCATGCATGTGAAATAGTGCGTTGCAGGCGCGCCCATACCTCGGCGATCCGGACCAAACGGGGAAGAGAGTGGAGATTCCAAGGCTCATCAGCCGCTAGAGATGCTAGACCATGCCGTAAAGGAGGGAAAGGGGGGGGGGCGCATCCCTCCATTGATCGTAGCTAGTAGAGAAGGAAGTTGGGATGAGGGGGCGGGCTCGAAGGAAGGAGGAGTGAATCCGTTACGGGTAGGAATCCAGAAGGGAATTGTCCAGCAACGGGGCTTCAGCGTGTTCTCAAGCCGTATATAGGCTGGGTGGAACATAGAATAGAGAATTCGGGCACCGTCGACAGGGCGGTTCTAACCCTTCCGGCGCGGGCGACTAGGTTTGAGAAAAATGCCTCGTGAAGGGCGATCAGACGGGGGGATGGGGCCGAAGGAGCGGCTAGCATGTTGCGGATGGAGGGGTGGGAGTAGAGTGAAAAGGAAAGAAAATAACGGCGGGAGAGGGAGGACTTTATGGTAGGACGTCGAGGTCGATTGCCTGTTCGGGTGTAGCGCGGAACCGTGCGCGAGGCCCGGATTACCCAAACGGGGTGTCTCCATTTCCGGATACAGGCTTACTATTAGATTGTTTACTTTATTAAATATAAAGCTTAACTTATTATATAAAAAGACTAGTAATAAAATATTATAATATAGGAAACGTATACTGTAATACAAGCTAGCTACTCGTTTTAAATACTTATAGCTATTACTACTAAATATAATCTTTACTATAGCTATAATAAAAGAAATTAATATAGAACTAATTAGCTTTAACTTAAGTACTAATAAAGTATAAAATAAATAGAGTAATAACTTTAATTAAGAAATAGCTTATAACTAAGATATATAAGTTAAGTAATTTATAGATTTATAAAGTATATAGTTATATAAAGACTATAGATTATTAGATTAGTAATCTATAATCTATAACTACAAGGATAAGAATCTATTAATAGATTAATAAAGTAATAGTAGTGTAATAGGTCTCTTGTTGTTAACTACAGGTACCTATCTAGGGGGTTAGTAGATTACGAGGTAATAATAAAGTTTATAGGGTAATCTACAATAAACTATAAATAATAGAAGATATTTTGTAACTATCTTGTATTAGCGTTCTATAGTTAAAGGATTAAATTGCTAATACTATCCTAATAATGTGCATCCTACTAACTATATACTTAGGCTTCTTAGCTAGCTTTGTACTTTATATTTACTAAGATTGCAAATTATAAATTTGTTACGTACTTAGCTTTATACATTATGTTTACTAAGATTATAAATTGCGAATTTATTACGTATCCCTATTATAGTTAGTCTCCTAATCTAGTTTGTTACCCTATAGGTCGTACGTGCTATCGTTATCTATAGTAGGGCTAATTAGTTTAAATTAGTTATCTCTTGTTATAACTATAATACTATTCTCCTCTCTAGGTAGGTTTTTATTTCTCTATCCTAGGCCTAAAGTTATTAGTCTAGTTTCCTTGTTTATTTCTAATTCTTTATTATTCTCTATATCTTCGCGTTCTAACTACAATAAACTTCTTCTTATTACTTATATTACTTATAATAGAGTTAAAATGTTTCTTTATACCTATTATACTTAATTAAAGCTTACTTATCTTATATCTTTAAAGGATAGCAAATACTATAATAAGTGTATTCTAGCTAATATTTAATACAAGTATACACTATCTAGTGTTTCTCTTACTAAGTGTAAGTGTTTAATTTCTATATAGTCTCTTCTTACTAAGTTATATAGGGCGAGCTATTAACTAGGCTTAAGAGATACTATTATTATAGCTTACTAAAGCTAAGGCTAAGTATAAGCTAACTCTTTATAAGCTAGTAGATCTTTATTCTTATATTAAGCGTCTTTATAAGATAAAGGCTTATAACAATACTAAATTATCTAAATAGTCTTGTACCTTAAAGGCTAAGATAGACCTTAAGGATATAGTTTAGGCTACTCTAGCTCCTATCGTATTAGGTATTTCTAACGTCTCTCTATTTAATAGTAGTAATATTAGTTCTCTTAGTTTACTACTAGGCGTTCTAGAGGGTTTTAACTTTAGAACTCCTCTAGTTTCTTAGAGTAATTAAGGTTGTCTTCTAGTTCCTATATTTTCTCCTATAGTTTCCCTTTTTTATCTATACCTATCTATTCTACTAAGTAGTAGTTTCTACTATTATAGAACTAGTATACTAGGATCTCTTTAACTTCTTATTCTTCTTATTCTCTATATATATCTACTTTATATACTAGTAGTTCTACTTCTTATAGTACTTATTCTAGTAGAGCTACGTAGAATATTAGGTATATCCTTATCTTGTTTAGTAGCTTTAGTTTAAATATAACTAGTGTAACTTCTTTCTTAATTTTGTATAGTCCTATCTTAGCGTAGTCTAGTTTTAGACTAGGTCGTTTACTCTTAATATTCTTTTATACTAACTATACTTTTTCTCTCTCTTTAAATTAAGGTCCTTCTTTATACTTTTTATTATAGTATTTTACTATTTAATTATATAGGAACTCTATATCCTATCTTAGCTAATTATATATATCTCTAAGTTTATTAGTAAAGTTTTCTCCTCTTAGAGACTAAGATACTTTAGTTTTTAGTATTCTATATACGTTAGGATTAAATCTATAGTTTGTAAAGAAGGGTAATACTCCTATTACTATATTTTTTACGCTGTTGTATGCTAGCTGTGCTATAGGTAGTAACTATACCTAGTTATTCTAGTTGTAGTTAAGGTAGTATCTTAGATATTGCTCTACTATCTAATTTATTCGTTCTAATTATCTATCTATCTATAGATAGTATACTATAGATATTATATATTTAATTCCTAATTACGCTATTATTATTTCCTATAATTTTAATATAAATCTTATATCTCTATCTATAATAATCTTATCTAGTAGCCTATATTAGCTAATTATAGTTCCTAGAACCTAGTATATAGTAACCTCTATCTTACTTTTCTTTTTATATAGTCTAAAGTATAAGTACTTTATAAGTTTATCTACTATTATTAGGATTCTATTATATTTAACTCCTAATATTAGGTCTTTTAATTTAGGTAACTTTGTAATAAAGTCTATTGTAATAACTCTCTATAGTTATTTTAGTATTTCTACTAGTTATAGTATTCTATATAGTACGTGTCTACTATACTTGTTTCTCTAGTATTCTATATAGTCTCGTAGTACTTCTATTACTAGTTATCTTACTTTTAAGATATAGTAGTCTTTTAGTATCCTATTAAAGGTTTTATTAATTCCTTAGTATCTATATACTAGTAGTTTATAGAATTATTGTATAAATTCCCTTTAAATCTTCTTTAGAATATATATTCTTCTATAAGCTTGTATAAATCTTTCTTAGTTCTCTAGTTTCTCTATTTTTTTAGATACTTCCTTAGTTACTTTCTAAATCTATTCGTCTAACTCGCTACTCTTTTTTTTAAGTGTTGCAGCTATTTTAGGTATATTTAGGATTAGGTGTTCTTTTTTATTCTTAACTAAAACTATACTAGTCGCGTTTACTTCTTCTTATAAGTCTAGTCTTCTACTAAAGGCGTCTATAAATTAGTTATCTTTTCTTTTTATATATATAATTTCTAAGTTAAACGTTAATAGAAATTCCTACTATCTTGTATAGTGTTGTAATAGTTCCCTATTTATTATAAATCCTGTAAGATTCTTATAGTTTATATAGACTTTTATCTAGTACTTAGCTCTCTATAAGTATACTCTCTATTATCTAAATACTTTATAGATTACTAGTATTTCTTTATTATAGATTAGGTAGTTAAGCTCTACTAGCTTTATTTTCTTAGAGAAGTATTTAACTAAGTATTCTTATTTAGTTCTTAGGTCTTCTTGTATTAGTGCTATTCTATAGACTAAGTTAGATGCATCTATTCTTACTATTACTAGTAGTTCTAGGTTATATATCCTAATAACTAGATTTTCTATAAACTTCTTTTTAATTTTATTAAATACTTTGTTGTATTCTTTAGTCTATTTAAATAGCGTGTCTTTTTTTATAAGTCTTGTAATTAGTTCTATATCTTTAGAATATCTTACTATTAACTTTCTATAAAAGTTAGCTAGCCTATAAATTGTTGTACCTCTTTTAGGTTTTTTAGTATTAGCTATTTGTTAATTAACTTAATCTTCTCTAGGTTAATTTTAATCTTTCTTATTTCTATAATAAATCCTAGGAAATCTATTTCTTTTGTATAGAATTTGTATTTCCTTATTTTTAGGAATATTTTAGCTTCTACTAGCTTTTTTAGTACTTTATATATATATTATACGTATTCTTCTTTTATATCTAAGAATATAAAGATATTGTCTAAATATATAAATATAAATACGTCTAAGTACTCTCTTAGTACTATATTAATTCTCTCTTAGAATACTGCTAGTATATTTGTTAAGCTAAAAGGCACAACTAGATACTTGTATAGTCTATACTGTATTCTAAACGCTATTTTTTACTTGTCGCCTTCTTTAATTCTAATCTAGTAGTAGGCGTTCTAAATATCTAACTTTATAAAGATTCTTGCTCTTTGTAGTTTATCCTATATTGCGTCTATCTATAGTAAAGGATATTGATTTTTGTTTATAATTGCGTTAGTCTTTCTAAAATCTACGTAGGGCCTTTTATTACTTATTCCTTTTTTATCTATAAATATAAGTCTATGTACTACTAAAGATTTAGATTCTTGTATCTATCCTTTTCTTAGTGCGTTTTCGATAAATACTCGTTTAATTTTTAACTCTTCTTCTATTTTTTAGTAGACTAGGCTCTATCCTACGTTCTTGTCTTTTTCTATATCTATCGCTAGGTCCTATAGCTAATATTCTAGAAGATAATCTTCGGGCTCTATAAGCTGTTTTTCCTATTTCTTGTATTCTTCTAAGAATTCTCCTTTACAGGTGTTTATATTAGCCTTTAATATATCTATCCTATAATAACTAATTTTTCCTATTCTCTAACTAATGTGTAGGTTAGTTATCTATAACTATAGTATACCTAGTATAATATCTTACTTATTATTAATTATCGTTATATCTATAACTATATTCTTAATTGTTATTCCTTCTAGTTTAAGTATAGAGAAAACTATTTCAAACCTAATAGGTTCTTAAAATAGTTTTCTTTTAATTATACTTAGCTATTAAGGGTATTTCTTTATTATGTAATACATTCCTTACGTTTCTATAAACTTTTTAGATATAAAGTTCTTTATAGCTCTACTATTAATTATTAATTATACTTTCTTTCCTTAGTATATACTTATTTTTGTAATGTATAAGCCTCCTATACCTTTTATCTATTCTTGCTTAGGTAATTTTGTAAATTATCTATCTTTCTAAAGCTATAGGCCTACTTTAAGTTTATATTCTTTATATTTTAGATATTTGTTATACGTGTATTTGTACTATAGTCCTCCTTAGACGCATTTCTTAGATAGTCTTAGGCTAGGTCTTACTACTATATATCTATCTTCTAGGTTTATTTCCTATCCTTAGATGTCTTCTACTAAGATTACTCTTGTATAGTTATAGCCTCTTCTCCTTATAGGCTATATATTATTATTTGCTTTAGAGTTCCTATATATAATATAATTCTTATCTAGGTATAATATCTATAATACTTTAAAATATACTAGATATTCTAGATCTATTATCTTATTGTCTCCTTTCTAGTATCTATCTTTTCTAGGTATAGTTATTATTAGAATATAGTATACTACTAGTACTTGTAGTATATAGGCTTTATTAATCTATTACGTCTTCTTTGTAAGGTATTACTATTCTCTTTATATAGGTACCCTTCCTACTATAACTATATATTATTTTATCTATTCTTAAAATAGTATAAACTTTATTTCCTTAGGATTGCGTTCCTTTTAGTCTTTATACGCTTTCTCTATACTTATAACTATTAAGTATATTTAAACAAACTTCTATTCTTTGTTTTGTTCCTCTATATCTATTATTATATAGCTATTATAGCTATATATTATTAGCTAGGCGTACTCTATATCTCTTATACTAACTTGTTTCTTACTTCCTTGTAGTCCTTTAGAGGTAGCCGTAGTAGTCTCTTTATCCTATACTAGTTCTTTAGCCTAGATCGATAGTATCTAGGGCTCTTCCCCTTCTAAATCTTCTATTAGTAGGTCTATTACTTAAGCTATTTCTTCTAGCTAAGCTTTTATTCTTTCTTTTGTTATAGCTACTCTATACCTCTATTTTTATAAGAACTATACTACTCCTTACTTACTAGAAAGATATATGTAGTAGTTGTTATTATAATAAAAGGTCTAATAGAGTATTATATATTACGCTTCTTTACTCCTAGCTACTTTCTCCTAAGGTTTAGCCTGTGCTTATAGTACTTCTTTCTTCTTTTTAGTTATTTTTAACTAAGTTTCTTTCTTTAAGTCCTTACTTCTATAGTCTTTTGTAAAGTGTCTAAGTTTTCTACATTTATAGTATACTATATCCTTCTTCTTTTGTAATTAGTAGTCTTTCGCATAGTAGCCTTTCTTACTACAGTTAAAGTACGTAAAGTCTTTGTTCTTCTTCTTCTTTATCTTGTCTTTATTAGCGTTAAGGATTATAGGGTCTCTTTTATCGTAATTCTAGGCGTAGCCTCTATATTTGTTCTTCTTCTATTCTTAAAGATTGTTGTTAATTTGTATTACCTATTACTTTAGGGCTTTTAGTGTTCTTAGTTTCTCTATATATATTATCTCGTATTAGATCTTAGAGTTAAGTCCTTGTTTAAATCGTAATATTAGAGCTAACTTATTCTATTCTATATTTTGTAATAGTTATTTAAACTATAATATATATTTTAGAACACTCTAACTTTGTATAAGCTTTTCTAGCTGTTCTTCTACTTGTTAGGTAACGTCTATATCTCTAAATACTACTCGTATTCGTTTAGTAAAGTATTTGTAACTTCTAAAGATAGCTCTAGTTTTATCCTTCTAGGTTATTAGAGAGTATATTATGTAGTCTATCTAGTAAGGTTTGTACTATCTTATTGTATCTTCTTTAAGATATAGTCTAATATATATTACCTTCTTTTCTTCTATATCGAAGTGTAGTACTTGCACATCTATCTAGAGTTAGGCTAATACAATAAAGGGTCTTAATTTCTCTCTTATTCTATTAAACTTCTTAAGGATAGGTATCTTTAGTAGTTTCTTTGTTGCACTTATTTCTAGTCTTTAAGTAATTAGTTCTATCTAGTTCTATCCTTTAATAATAGCTTTAATCTATACTTTATTTTATTTTACGTAATCTTAAAGCTCCTTGTTTTACGTTTCTAAGGCGTTAATTACTATCTTTATATCTTCCTTCTTAGAAATTAGGTCGTTTAAGTAATCTTTAATTTGTTTCTATATAGTATCGTCTAATTTATAGCTACTTATTAGTGCCTTAGCTCCTTTTATTAAACTTTCTACTATCGTATTAGCTAGACTGTGCGTTACTTACGCTTTACTTCTCGTAATAACTAAATCAGCAAGGTATAATAGGTCTCCTGTCGTCGACTACAGGTACCTGTCTAGGGGGTTAGTAGATTACAAGGTAATAATAAAGTTTGTAGGGTAATCTACAATAAACTATAAATAATAGAAGATGTTTCGCAACTATCTTGTATTAGCGTTCTATAGTTAAAGGATTAAATTACTAATACTATCCTAATAATGTATATCCTACTAACTATATACCTAGGCTTCTTAGCTAGCTTTGTACTTCGTATTTGCTAAGATTGCAAATTGCAAATTTGTTACGTGCTTAGCTTTGTACTTTATATTTACTAAGATTGCGAATCGCGAATTTATTACGTGTCCCTATTGTAGTTAGTCTCCTAATCTAGTTCGTTACCCTATAGGTCGTACGTGCTGTCGTTATCTATAGTAGGGCTAATTAGTTTAAATCGGTTATCTCTTGTTATAACTATAACAAGTAGTATATAGTACTAAGGATAAATATTAATAGAATATTATTAATAATCTAATCTTAAACTAAGAGTAACTATACTTAATATATTTTCTTCGAAATTATCTTTTTATTTATACCTTATTTTATAATTACTATATATACTTTAGTTATTAGTTTCTAATCTACTTATATAATAGGTCTACTAGGGTCAACTTCCTAGTAACCTAAGAGGTAGTTAGTAGATTAAGAGGTAATAATAAAAGCTCGTGTTATAATCTATAATAGGCTATAAACAATAGAAGATGTTTTGCAACTATCTTATTATTATTACTCGTAGTTAATAATTAAATTACTAATACTATCCTAATAATATACTTTCTATTAACTATATACTTATACTAATCTATTTATACTACATTATAGATTACTACTAATCTATTAGTACGTAACTATAGATTACTTTAATCTATTTGTACGTTATTATAGATTACTACTATATATCCTAGTTGTAGGTAGTTTCCTAATTAAAGTTATTACCCTACTTATCCTATACTTTGTTAGCACCTAAGTTAGGATTAATTAGTTCTATCTCGATTTCTCTTGTTACGCCTATAACACTATCTCCCCTTTTAGGTAGATTCTAGTTTGTCTATCCTAGAGCTAGAGTTATTAACCTAGTTTCTTTATTAATATAGAGTTCTTTATTCTCTATCTCTATACTTACTAAATCTACCCTTTATTGTCTTTAATTAGTAGATTATATATTACGTTATAGTATTACTATATTTCCTTATTCTTGTTATAAATCTTTAAATCCTCCTCTAGAATATATTTCCTTAAAATATAGTAAAGCTTATAAGGTATATATTTATACTAACGCCTATATATCTTATAATCTTTCTAGTATGTCTCTTATAGAGTATAAGTTAACAATACTTATTTGCGTATCTATACTTATTTATAATAGGGAGAGCTATTAACTATACTTAAGATAAACTATCTAAATAGATTGCTAAGGCTAAAAAAGAACGTAATTAGATTCTAAGTATATAGGTAGAAAATTATACTTGTCTAATTTATCTTTGTAAGACAAAGGCCTTAAATAATAAGAAGTCTATCGCGTAAGCTACTCTTATAGAGTCTAAGCTTAATTTTAAAACTATAGTAGAGGCTACTCTTATTATATTAAGCGTTTCTATTACCTCTCTATCTAGTAGTAGTAACGTTAATTTTCTTAATTTACTACAAGGCGCTTTAGAGAGTTTTAACTTTAGAACTCCTCTAGTTTCTTAAAATAACTAAGGTTATCTTCTAGTTCCTATATATCTTCCTATAGTTTCCCTTTTTTATTAGTTCCTTTCTATTTTACTAGGTAGTAGTTTTTACTATTATAAGACTAGTATACTAGAATTTCTTTAACTTCTTATTCTTCCTATTTTCTATATATATCTACTTCGTATACTAGTAGTTTTACGTCTTGTAGTACTATTTTAAGTAGTACTACGTAGAAAGTTAAGTATATCCTTATTTTACTTAGTAGCTTTAGTTTAAATATAACTAGTATAACTTTCTTCTCTACTTTATATAGTCTTATCTTAATATAGTCTAGTTTTAAACTTAGTTGTTTACTTTTAATATTTTTTCGTACTAACTATACTTTTTCTCTCTTTCTAAATTAGGGTCTCTCTTTGTACTTTTTATTATAGTATCTTGTTATTTATTCTTATAAGAATTCTACGTCTTGTCTTAGTTAATCGTGTATATCTTTAAGTCTATTAGTAAAGTTTTCTCCTCTTAGAGACTAAGATATCTAATTTCTTAGTGTCTAATATATATTAGGGTTAAATCTATAGTTTATAAAGAAAAGTAATACTTTTATTACTATATTCTTTGCGCTATTGTATACTAACTATACTATAGGTAGTAGCTATACCTAATTGTTCTAGTTGTAGTTAAGGTAGTATCTTAAGTACTACTCTACTATCTAATTTATTTGTTCTAATTATCTATCTATTTATAAGTAATATATAGTAGATATTACGTATTACATTCCTAATTATACTATTATTATTCCTTATAGTTTTAATATAAATCTTATATCTCTATCTATAATAATTTTATCTAGTAGTCTATATTAACTAATTATAGTTCCTAGAACCTAGTATATAGTAACTTCTATCCTACTTTTCTCTTTATATAGTCTAAAGTATAAGTACTTTATAAGTTTATCTACTATTATTAGAATTCTATTATACTTAACTCCTAATATTAAGTCTTTTAACTTTAGTAGTTTTAGAATAAAATCTATTATAATAACTCCTTATAGTTATTCTAGTATTTCTACTAGCTATAGTATTCTATATAGTACGTACCTACTATACTTATTTCTCTAGTATTCTATATAGTCTTGTAGTACTTCTATTACTAGCTATCTTACTCTTAGGATATAGTAATCTTATAGTAACTTATCTAAGGTTTTATTAATTCCTTAGTATCTATATACTAGTAGTTTATAGAATTATTATATAAATTCTCTTTAAATTCTTTTTAGAATATATATTCTTCTATAGGCTTATATAAATCCTTCTTAGATTTCTAGTTTCTTTATTTCTTTAGATACTTCTTAGGTTGTTTTCTAGATCTATTTATCTAGCTCGCTATTCTTTCTTTTAAGTGTTGCGGCTATTTTAGGTATATTTAGGACTAGGTGTCTTTCTTCGTTCTTTACTAGAACTATACTAGTAGCGTTTACTTCTTCTTATAAGTCTAGCTTTCTACTAAGGGTGTCTACAAATTAGTTATTTTTTTCTTTTATATATATAATTTCTATATTAAATATTAATAGGAATTCCTACTATCTTGTATAATATTAAGATAGTTCTTTATTTAGTATAAATCTTATAAGATTCTTGTAGTCTATATAGACTTTTATCTAATATTTTATTCTTTATAAGTATACTCTCTATTATCTAAATACTTTATAGATTACTAGTATCTTATTATTATAAATTAGATAGTTAAGTTCAACTATTTTTATTTTCTTAGAGAAGTAGTTAACTAAGTATTCTTTTTTAGTCTTAAGATCTTCCTATATTAGTACTATTCTATAGACTAAGTTAGATACGTCTATCTTTACTATTACTAGTAAGTCTAGGTTATATATTCTAATATCTAGGTTCTCTATAAACTTTCTTTTAATCTTATTAAATACTTTATTATATTCCTTTATCTACTTAAATAGCGTATCTTTCTTTATAAGTTATATTATTAGTTCTATATTTTTAGACTATCTTACTATTAATTTTCTATAAAAGTTTACTAGTCTATAAAATTATTGTACTTCTTTTAGATTCCTTAGTATTAGCTATTTGTTAATTAACTTAATCTTTCTTAGATTAATCTTGATTTTTCCTAGTTCTATAATAAATCTAAGGAAGTCTATTTTTTTTATGTAGAATTTGCATTTTCTTATTTTAAGAAATAATTTGTTTTCTACTAGTTTTTCTAGTACTTTATATATATATTATATGTATTCTTCCTCTATTTCTAAGAATATAAAGATATTATCTAGGTATATAAATATAAATACGTCTAGGTACTCTCTTAGTACTATATTAATTCTTTCTTAAAAGGCTACTAGTATATTTATTAGGCTAAAAGGTATAACTATATATTTGTATAGTCTATATTATGTTCTAAACGCTATTTTCTACTTATTACCTTTTTTAATTCTAATTTAGTAGTAGGCGTTTTAGATATCTAATTTTATAAAGATCTTTACTTTTTATAGCCTATCTTGTATTTTATCTATTTATAGTAAAGGGTATTAGTTTTTGTTTATAATTACGTTAGTTTTTCTAAAATCTACGTAAGGTCTCTTATTACTTATTCTTTTCTTGTCTATAAATATAAGTCTATGTACTACTAAAGACTTAGATTCTTATATCTATTCTTTTCTTATTGCGTTCTTAATAAATACTCGTTTAATCTTAGATTCTTCTTCTATTTTTCTATAGACTAGGCTCTATCTTACGTCTTTATTTTCTTTTAGGTCTATTACTAAATCCTATAGCTAATATTCTAGGAAATATTCTTTAGGTTCTATAAGCTATTTTTCCTACTTCTTATATTCTTTAGAGAATTCTCCTTTATATGTACTTATATTAGCTTTTAATATATCTCTTAGGTAATTAATTTTCTCTATTCTCTAATTAATGTTTAGGTTAGTTAATTATAACTATAGTATTCCTAGTATTATATCTTGTTTGTTATTAATTATTATTATATCTATAACTATATTCTTAATTATTATTCCTTCTAGTTCTAGTATAGAGGGAACTGTTTCGAACCTAATAGGTTCTTAGAATAGTTTTCCTTTAATTATACTTAGTTATTAAGGGTATTTCTTTATTATATACTTTATTCCTTATATTTCTATAAACTTCTTTAATATAAAGTTTCTTGTAGCTCTACTATTAATTATTAGTTATACTTTCTTCTCTTAATAAGTACCTATCTTTGTAATATATAGGCCTCTTATACCTTCTAGCTATTTTTGCTTAGGTAATTTTATAAATTATCTATTTTTCTAGGACTATAGCCTTACTTTAAGATTATATTCTTTGTATTTTAGAAATTTATTATACTTATATTTGTACTATAGTCCTTTTTAGACGTATTTCTTAGATAGTTTTAGTCTAGGCCTTACTACTACGTAACTTTCTTCTAGTATTGTTTTTTATCCTTAGATATCTTCTACTAGAATTACTCTTATATAATTATAGCCTCTTCTTCTTATAAGCTATATATTGTTATTTACTTTAGAGTTCTTATATATAATATAATTCTTATCTATATATAATATCTATAATACTTTAAAGTGTACTAGATGTTTTAGGTCTATTATTTTATTATCCCCTTCCTAGTATTTATCTTTTCTAGGTATATCTATAGTTAAGACATAGTATACTACTAGTACTTTAGGTATATAGGCTTTATTAATCTATTACGTTCTTCTTATAAGGAACTACTATTCTTTTTACGTAGGTATTCTTCTTACTATAACTATATATTACTTTATCTATTCTTTAAATAGTATAAACTTTATTTCTTTAAGATTATATTCTTTCTAGTCTTTGTACGCTTCCTCTATACTTATAACTAGTAAGTATTTCTAAATAAACTTCTATTCTTTATTTTATTCCTCTATATCTATTATTATATAGCTATTATAGCTATATATATCTAGCTAGGTATACTCTATACCTCTTATACTAACTTTTTCTTTACTTTCTTATAGTTCTTTAGAAGAAGCTATAGTAGTCTCTTTATCTAGTGCTAGTTCTTCAGCTTAGATTAATAGAATCTAAGGTTCTTTCTCTTCTAAGTCTTCTATTAGTAAGTCTATTACGTACGCTATTTCTTCTAGCTACGCTTTTGTTCTTTCCTTTATTGCTACTACTCTATTCTTCTATAGGAAATATCTTACTCTTTATTTACTAGAAAAGTATATATAGTAGTTATCTTTGTAATAAAAGGTTTAATAGAGTATTATATATTATATTTCTTTACTCCTAGCTACTTTCTCCTAAGGTTTAGCCTATACTTTTAGTACTTCTTTCTTACTTTTAGTCGTTTTTAACTATATTTCTTTATCTTTCTTGTAGTTTTTACTTCTATAGTCTTTTATAAAGTATCTTAGTTTTCTATATTTATAATATACTATATCTTTCTTCTTTTATAATTAGTAATCTTTTACGTAGTAGCTTTTCTTACTATAGTTAAAGTACGCAAAGTCTTTATTCTTCTTCTTTTTCTTATCTTTGTTAGCGTTAAAGATTATAGGGTCTCTAACGTCCTAATTTCTAGGTTAGCTACTATACTTATTCTTCTTCTATTCTTAAAGATTATTGTTAATTTATATTACCTATTATTTTAGAGCTTCTAATATCCTAGGTTTCTCTATATAGATTATCTTGTATTAGATTTTTTTATTTAGTCCTTGTTTAAATTATAATATTAGAGCTAATTTATTCTATTCTATATTTTGTAATAGTTATTTAAACTATAATATATACTTAGGGATACTCTTTTATTATATAAGTCTTTTAAGTTTTTCTTTAGCTTATTAGGTAATATCTATATCTCTAAATACTACTCTTATTTACTTAGTAAAGTATTTATAACTTCTAAAAATAGCTCTAGTTTTATCCTTCTAGTTTATTAAGGCATATATTATATAGTCTATCTAGTAAGGTTTATACTATCTTATCGCATCTTCTTTAAAGTGTAATCTAATATATATTACCTTCTTTTCTTCTATATTAAAGTATAGTACTTGTATATCTATTTAGAGTTATACTAATACTATAAAGAGTCTTAGTTTTTCCCTTGTTCTATTAAATTTCTTAAGGACAGTTATCTTAGGTAGTTTCTTTGTCGCACTTATTTCTAGTTGTTAGGTAATTAGTTCTATTTAATTCTAACCTTTAATAATAGCTTTAATTTATACTTTATTTTATTTTACATAGTCTTAAAGCTCTTTGTTCTATATTTCTAAGGCTTTAATTACTATCTTTATATCTTCTTTATTATTAATTAGTTTGTTTATATAATCTTTAATTGTCTCCTATATAGTGCTATCTAATTTGTAACTACTCCTAGGTACTTTACTTGTTAAACTTTCTACTATCGTGTTAGCTAGACTATGCGCTACTTACGCTTTGCTTTTCTCTAATAACTAAATTAGCAAGGTGTAATAGGTCTACTAGGGTCGACTTCCTAGTAACCTAAGAGGTACAGAGGGGTGACACGAAAAAAAAGACTAAAAAAAAGTTATGATTTTCAACTTCAGATAACTCTACCAATCTATTAGCTAAAAATACAACTAAACAAGAATGTTAAAGAGAAAATCAATATCCTCTGTTTAGCTTACTACGAATTTTGATTACTAAGCAAACCTAAGCTTGGATTTAAAGTGTTTTGTTAACTTTTTTTTAAGTTAACTTTAGAGCTGCGCAACTTTTTATTTTTAGTATCTTTTTTTAAGATTTTTTAATATAAGTTAGATATATATAAGAGTATTTATATTTGTAAATTATATAATATTCTAATTACTAAAAGTATAGATATTTAGTAAAAGGTTAAAAAGTAAACTTTTAGTAAAAACTTATATTTAATAGCTATAACTCCTTGCTATTAGTACTTAGTACGATAGCCTTTAGTATCTATAACAGCTTGCTATCGCTTTAGAAGAGATAATATACAATTATCTATAGCTTGTTATAGTATAAGGGCCTACTCCTCTTTTATAGCTCTTTTAAAGGTCTCTACTTCTAAAGAAGTAGTTTCTATAAGATAATTTCCTTTAAATCGCTTAATTAGTCAATCTTTAAGTAAACTCTATACATTTTTAATAGGGTTTAGATCTAGACTATAAAGAGGATAAGGAAAGAGTTTTACTCTATTTCTCTTAAACTAATTAATAATAGTAAAAGCCTTATAGATTCTACTATTATCTTGTTAA